>CAIGRT010193126.1:0-12644 GCA_903798405.1 Fraxinus platypoda | reverse complement strand
CCTGTTTGATAGGCCATTATTTTCCATGGAAAATGGAAAACAAATTCCAACTTCCACGTTTGCCTTGTTTGATATACTTTTTTTTCCCTGGAATTCATTTTCTTGGTTTGCCTCACACGGTCACATTTTCCTTGGTTTTGTGGAAAATCAATGTCCACCAATGATTTTCCAATTTTTTATTTTTTATTTTTGAAAATTGGAAAAAATTCTAGAGACAATGGTAAAAAAAATTTATCCCTTTTATTGACAATTATCATGCAAAACAAAGCCAAACGAATGGTATTCGGTATGGTAATTTTTTTTATTATTATTATTTTTTTGGCAATTGAATAAATTCTAGACCCAATGGAAAAAAAAAATTTATCACTTTAATGGACAATTTCTATGAAAAATGAAGTCAAACGGACACCAAACTTTCAACATTTTTCAGGTGAAAAATTATATCAATCAAACACAATTAATTATAATTCTCAGTGAAACAAATTCTAAGCAATTCAATTTTCTGTAATTCATTTTCTTTTCACCCAAATTTCACATTTGCAATCAAACGGGCCCTTAAAGTTAAATAGGATTCAAGTTCTTTGCACTAGCTTTGATAGTCTACTAGTTATCAAAGCGGCTAAAATTCTCATCAACATCTCGAATATCATTTATGATGCATGATACGTATATTGTTGCATATCTATGCACCTACCTAAAATACATGAAAAATATGACACTAATTTGGTAAATATGGAGTAGAATTCAATCGCGTGGTTAATGAGATTCATTGAGAGTTGATGCTAAATCTCCTTCCAATCTACATTTGCATGTCCTTCGCTTTTAGGTATATGCCTAAGAGTTTGTTTGGGAGAGATTTTTGAAATGAAAGATAATTTTTTTTTCTTTTTTAAGAATGTTTAGTTAAGAGGTAACGAAAAAATATGAGTACTACAAAATGTGATTGAAAATAATTCCAAAAAAAAAATCAAATAATTTGTCCCAAACAAGCCCCTAATGGATTGCAGCTATATTTATGGGTCAACCACCAATGGCATATTCACAAGCAACGTGTAACGAATACAGTTGGATCGCATGGGCAAATTGCAAATACAAAAGGATAATTTATAAATCTCACGTCACAGGATAACATTCAAGTAGTTGATTAGGTTGCACACATTTCAAGAATAATTATTTTATTAATAATATATTTAATAATTTATACCTTGTATTATTTTTCCTATTAACACAAAATACTAACTTAACTTTAAACATAGGGTGGTTATGTTCACACCACATTTTAATTACGTTAATCAAAGTTAAACGTTCTTTACACGTTATTCTGAAATACTTTATAAGTGTTGTGAAAGTAATATTTGATCATTCATTTACCATTTTGATTTGAATATGAGAAAAATGCAAATCCCGAAAAATAAAGAGTAATGCTATGTAGCCCTACTGGGGTTGTAACCCTCAGTCTAGGTGACGTTAATGTAGTATTAAATGATAGGTGAAATTAAATAACATTACTCAAAAATAAATTTGTTTTTGATAAGATTGAGGTTAATTGAGGGAGTTCCATGGCAAAATTATATTGGGGGTTTCCAACTATTCAATTTGTACGAGTGCGTCCTATTCTTTTATTTTGGCAATTGGGTCTTTAATTTTTCTAGTTAATTTCTTTCCATTTTCTCTCCTCACCCTTCATGCCCAATATTTTTGTGCGTTGCACGAACCATAATAGAAAACCAAAAACTTAGTATTGTGCTCATAACTAGGGTGTGTTTGATGGATAGATATAAGTGAGACAAAAATTTATTTTAAATAGTGATATGATGGGAAATATGTGGTTAAAAAGTAAAGAAAAGTTACTGACATGATGGAAAATATTATTTTATTGAAGAATGTGTGGTTCAAAATGAGTTTTGAAAGGATGTGTATCATTATCAAACAAGGACTTACAAAGAAGAAACATTTGAACAACCAGAAGATTTTATGTTGGATAAAGAAAGATTTACAAGGAAAAGGCTAAGCTTCCTCAAAAAGTAGACATTATTAAATTTGGTTTGGTTTGGTTTTGTTAGTAAGTTGGAAAGGCAAATTTGGGTTTGCATTTTTAGGGTAGTGTGCATTAGTCATATAGTCTACTTGGTGACAGACAGCAACTTTGTGATTATTGTGCCTTTTGATTAAACAACGCTGTGGCGCATCGCATGAAAAAGGTTCACACTTTTTTCGCTACATTTCATTTGTCAAGTGTTTGAAAGTTAGTGCTTGCCTATTTGCGACTTTCATTTTACTATATCATTCCTTTGTGTAAAGCTCTTCGATCACCAATTATATTTAATTAATTGTGTTGGAATCAAAGGCGGCCTCGTTAGTGATCAAGTCTCAAAAAATGGCCAAAATAATTGAATTGTAGTATGACTATAATCATCAAAAAATGATTCTATGATTTGTTTTAATATTTCATTGATCAAAAAATCTTATCTTTAATCTTGATTTCCGTCCGAAAATATTGTTAATGTGCATTAAAATGAAGATTAAATATTTTATTGTATTTTTATATTATTATTCGTTTTGCTTATTTAAAAATATAATTGACAAATGATTATTATAATTCTATCTTAAAAGAAAATTTTGAAGAAAAATCATAATCATGAACAATTTATGTTAATAAAAATGCAAAAAATTATGAACCTTCCATGCGATTAAAATGTAACCTAGTTATTAAAAATTGTAGTATAAATATATTTGGCTCCTATTTGACCAAAATACATTTTAATAAAGTGATGATGAATTAAAAATTCGAAATCTGTCCAAATATTTGTCAAATAAAAAGGAAAAGCAAAATGCCCAATGCCCATTGAGAAGTGAATGTCAAAAATACCCCGTTTTGATCAACTAAAATTACACAATTACCTTCAACCCATTACCTCAGAATTCTCCCCATTCAAGGAACATTGTGCATAATGTATTGTTTTATCTCACCTATCATCCCCAAACTGACACAAAAATATTGTCATATCATAATTGATGTTCTATGTAGTCTTTACATGGTACCCTAAAAATAAATATTGTGATTCGAGAATCAAGGAATGTCTTTAAATTAAGAATTATGCTACTTGTACATCACCCCTTACACAAGGGGTGACATAATGTACAAGTGGCACCTCCTCATTGGAAGTGTGTCGAGGCCCCACATGTGGGCCGAGGCTCCCCTCCAATGAGGAAGCATCACTTGGGCATTATGTCACCCCTTGTGTAAGGGGTGATGTACCCATAGCAAAATCGTTAAATTAAATTGTGTAAGGAGACGGTGAGTAATGGGGTGGTGAAATTCGGCGGTCCAAATTGAAACTACATTGAAGTTTAATGGTTCAATCGCAACAATCTAAAATTTAGTGACCTAATTGAGATTTGATTAAAAGGTTAGCAACCACAAATAAAATTTACTCTCGCTACAAATATTTATATTTATTTATATATCTTTGCGTCCGAATACTAGGGATGGTAAAATGTCTTCCTTCGCCCCGCCAAGGAATTGAGGGATGGTGAGAACATGATCCACATCTTGAATCCATCTCTATTCTGATTTTATTTTATTTTTATATTTGAATTTAAATCATATTAAAACAAATAAATAATACAACGACTCTCGAAATTTCCCAATGGGTAATTCCATTTGTACAATGGATGGTTGACAATGGAGGTTGACAACCTCTCACATGCATGCGGGTTCCGCGTGATTAAAAAATTTCAAAAAAATAAAAGTGGGCCCTTCCCATTGTGAGTGTTGGTAATTCAACATTGTCATCCTCAATTGTACATGTAGCATGACTGTTTCCCAATAAGGAAGAAAAGGCTTCTAGAAGATCGAGTGCAGCCTACACATATTCTTCGCGCGTACAATTACTAAAAGCCTATTACCAGAATTTCCTTGTTCTGGCCCTTCCCCCACCACATTTCCCATCCCCGTACCCGCGGATTGATCCACTCTTCAAGGTAAAGCAATCAAGAAACTAAAACATCCTCTTCATAAATTCATCTTCATCAATTCATCACTACCAACACTATGGAAAAAGTTACTTTTAGAACACAAATTTTAAGCGGCCACCTCCAAAATCACCGCCACTCAACCGCCGCCGCCATAATTTCCGCCTCACCATGCGTCAGCTACGTGCCACCGGAAGTTTCCGAACAACCCTTTTTGTTCGACGTGAGTTCAATGAGGAAACTGATGGATGGGCACAACTTGGGTGACAGGGACTGGCTTTTCAACCTCATGGTGCAGAGCAAGCTTTTTAATCCCAGGCTGAGAGGTGGCAAAGTGTTTGTTGTGCCGGATTATAATCACTCCATGGAGCAGCAGAGAGAGATCACTATGAAGAGAATTGAGTATTTACTGGATCATGGGGTATTTAAGGGGTGGTTGACTGGTAAAGGCCCCGAAGCTGAGATGAAAAAGTTTGCTCTTTTGGAGGTTATTGAGATTTTTGATCACTCTCTTGCAATCAAGATTGGAGTGCACTTCTTTTTGTGGTATGTTTGATGGTTTCTAATGGTTTCTTTGCTGTTTATAAATGTCATTTTGATGGGTTTTTCATTGTATATCATAGTTGTTAAATTGGGAAAATGTACAACTATGACAGCTTAAGGTACTTACATTCTGAAGCTGTACTTGTACCATACGCCTCATAGTTTTCTTTACTTGCATTTATAAATTTGTGAAAATTCCCAATATTGGATTTTGCTTGATAAATTGGTATGCCTTCATATAAAGAAAGAGGCATTATTTGGATCGATAAATCTCCATGGTGGAGCAAATAGTAGGGGATGACTAGTTAAATTATTTTCGTATGGCACAAATTTAAATTTTTTTTACCACGTGTGTATTATAAAATTTCCATATTTTAATAGAGCTTGTATAATATGTTATGGTTGAGTTTTCAGATTCGTCTTTTGTGCGTGTATCTGCAACTAGTTGGATTGGAGTTCTCTTACATTGTGCTTCAAGTTATTTAAATAAGTAGCACTTTAAATGCTTTAATGTTGACGATTCAAGGGGTGGCGCAATCCAATTTTTTGGCACAAAGCGACATCACGATAGGTGGTTGAGTGCGACAGAAAATTACTTGATTAAAGGATGCTTTTCCATGACAGAGTTGGGGCATGGAAGCAATGTATGTAAAGACTGTTCAATTGATTAGCATCAGCCATATAGCTTGTCAACAGAATTATCCTCTTTCTTCTTATTGAAGAATTTTGAGTCAATGTTTACAGGTTCGAGGCATTGAAACAACGGCAACTTATGAGGCAAACACAGGAGAGTTTGTAATCAACACTCCATGTGAAACAGCTCAAAAGTACTGGATTGGTGGTGCAGCTAATGTAATCATTCCGTCCATATAGTGATTTCCAGACATTTTGGCACATTTACTTCTTTTTTTTTTCACTCTATATTCTCAACTTCCTCTTCTCACCGTCGGCTAAAAACACTAATATGCTCTCCTTTAAATGTCTTGTAGCATGCGACACATACAGTAGTTTTTTCTCAGCTCAATATTGACGGAAACAATCAAGGTGTCCATGCTTTTATCACCCAGATCAGAGATGAAAATGGGAACGTCTGTCCCAATATTCGGATTGCTGATTGTGGTCATAAGATTGGTTTAAATGGTGTTGACAATGGTCGAATCTGGTATAGATGAATCTCTTTTGTGGCTATGCAGACCATAAATTTTCCGTTATTTGGTAAATGAGTGTGATCTGATGGTTTTATGATTTTAAATTTTCGAGGTTTGACAATGTTCGCATTCCTAGAGAAAATTTATTGAACTCAGTTGCTGATGTTTCCCCAGATGGAAAATATTTGAGTGCAATAAAGGATCCAGACCAGGTAGATGCTTCTTCTTCTTTTTTTTTAACTGATCTAGGTAAAAAAAGCCGTGATTTATTGGTGGGTGTTGCTTGAACACGTCACATTTTCCCTAAGTCGGTCAATTGCTAAGTAGAATCTTTATTGATGATACTGGAGCAATTGGTCATCTTATGATTTTGCTTTATCAAGGGGCATATGCTTTTATCTCTTGCTAAATTATCTTTTTCAACTGTTCTTTTGTCCTGGTGATAACTACTTACACAATGAGCACTAGTTCATCGTTGATCAATAAACCTAATGAGAAGAAGACAGAAGTGATCTACTATATTTGTTGAGATATGTGTTGAAGCAAACTTATTCACATCTTTTTATGAATCGTTTTCTTGCTTTCTTCCTTTCAATCCATTCTACATTAACTCTCTTTTCAGTGGAATTTCACACGCATTAATTTTTCTTCAGAGGTTTGCTGCATTCCTGGCTCCTTTGACATCTGGTCGAGTTACTATCGCAGCTAGTGCTGTGTACTCAGCAAAGGTGATTAGTATTGTCATTAAACTTTTCTTATGATTTCAGAGAGTTAAATATCAAGCTACAGTTGCTCAATTCTTCACAGATATCTTATCTTAATTGTCCCCTATCAGATAAGTTTAGCAATTGCCATAAGATATGCATTGACAAGGAGAGCATTTTCAATCACAGCAAATGGTCCTGAACTCCTTTTGCTCGATTATCCTAGCCATCAGCGCCGCCTCCTGCCGCTTCTTGCGAAGACGTAAGTTTGTACATTTGCTTCAGAAGTTGGAAATAATTGTTGTGAGAGAAATCACATGTATTATTTCATGTATAAGTTCCCCTAGCATGCATTTGAACTGCATGTATCTAATTTTGTTTTGATTCATACCCTTGTCCATTTGAGATTCAGTTTCCTCGTCAACAAGTCAATGATCCCTTACAGTTACAAATAGTAATCCTGTATCTTAAGCACAACAGAGGCTTTTCAAAAAGCATCCTTATCTTTCAAGCAATTTCCTACTAAGAGAGACTAGTAATGAAGGTAGATAAGCTACCATAGTTCACTCCATATATTCATGATTAGTTAGTACGATTTCAGCTTGCTATTAGAATTTGGCTGCACTCAATGCTCAGTAGCTTTCTTGTACTTATGGTGTACAATTCACTAAGTTTTATAAAAAAAAATCATCTGCCATATGGATATATTTATGCTCTTGTCAACGAGAATGAACAATACTGTTTAAAAAATGTTGTTCTGTGGTGCTGCAGGTATGCTATGAGCTTTGCTAGTAACTACTTGAAACTGTTGTACATTAAGAGGAGTCCTCAACTGATCAAAACCATCCATGTAGTATCTAGTGCATTCAAGGCCACACTGACTTGGCATAACATGCGAACTCTTCAGGTAGCCAAGATCATTATAGCTAATCATTTTTTGAGACGTTGATAGGCTTTCCTCTTATATTGTATTACATATGATTCAGGAATGCCGTGAAGCCTGTGGTGGACAAGGATTAAAGACAGAAAATCGAATTGGCCAACTGAAAGGTGAATATGATGTGCAGTCTACTTTTGAGGGTGACAACAATGTTCTTATGCAACAGGTATGGTCAACTGATCGTTTTTTACAAATGGCAATGATGCAACATACCTGATTGACAGTAATAGAAGAAATTTTAAATTAATATTTGAAACATATGTTGTTTCCCATGTGCGGGTTAATCAAGTTATTGGTTTTAGCTTTCAAGAGTTTCTGTAGCTTCAGCACATTTGATGCAGGTTAGCAAGGCTCTGCTGGCAGAGTATGTAGCAGCAAAGAAGAGAAATAAACCCTTCAAAGAGTTGGGGTTAGAACATATGAACAGTTCATGCCCAGTTATTCCTGCTCAGCTTACCAGTTCGAACCTGAGGAGCACTCAATTTCAGGTAATGATGAAGTTTCTGCTTTGTTCCTTTTCTTAGATAAGTTATTATGAAGCTTATGGGGATTTCTGATGATCTGTGACAGAATGATATCTTCTGCTTAAGAGAGAGAGATTTATTAAACTGCTTTGCTGCTGAAGTCTCTAAATACCAAGCGCAGGGGGAAAGTAAAGAGTCTGCATTTGTTGTGGTAAGAACACTTCTCAATTATAAATTGCAGTGCCAGAGTCTCACCTAAACAGCCCCCTTCCAAGGTTGGGTTCTCACTGCCTCAGGCTCTTTGTTAACTAGATTTATTTTATGCCTGCAGAGTTATCAAGTTGCTGAAGATTTGGGAAAAGCCTTCTCGGACCGAGCAATTTTGCAGATCGCTATAGAAGCCGAGAATAATGTGACAGATGCCTCACTTAAGGTATGTGGAAACCTTTTCTTTCAAACTCTGTAAGTAGTTGGTTTAATGGTTGAGGGCTCCACTTAGAAGTCCTTAGATCAAAGGTTCTCCCCCTCTTTCCCTTGAACAATTGGGACCAAGCTCTGCAATGCAACCCACTCCGCAACCCCAACCCCAACGCTACCTCAACCCCCAGAAAGACACAAAATAAAAATAATAATAATCTCTGTCCTGGATATTTACTATAAATTTGATTCGAGTTTAGAACTAAACTTTGAAGTCATTTAGTTTAATATGTAACATTCTCCTAGGATGGTAAATTTAGTGCATCCATGTTCTATCTAATCACCGCTTTTCACGTTCATTGAGGCTTTAATTTTTAGCAAATGCTTATACAAAACTCACTTAGTTTTGTCAGCTGATTATCACTGGGAAAATGAGACTCTTAGGTTACTACATGGACAAACTGAAAGTTGTGAACTGACAGAAAATTACACATATTTGCAGAATATGTTGGGTCTTTTGAGATCGATGTATGTGCTGGTCAC
The DNA here is from genome assembly GCA_903798405.1 of Fraxinus platypoda. Lineage (NCBI taxonomy): Eukaryota > Viridiplantae > Streptophyta > Magnoliopsida > Lamiales > Oleaceae > Fraxinus > Fraxinus platypoda. The sequence continues at coordinate 3,910 of CAIGRT010193126.1, read as the reverse complement.
ACTGGAAGAAGATGCTGCATTTCTTCGATATGGATACTTATCAACAGACAATGCTGCTGCTGTGAGAAAAGAACTCGCAAAACTTTGCAGTGAAATCAGACCACAAGCACTTGCCTTGGTTAGTTCTTTTGGTATACCAGATGCTTTCTTGAGTCCTATTGCCTTTGATTGGGTTGCTGCAAATTCTTGGTCCACCGTTGAGAACTAGCTTTAACGGCCACTTTGCACTAGTATTCTCAGTAAACTGTATCGGTCTGTGAAATCAGCCTGGTGAAGATATTGAATCTGCTGGAGAAAGTTTGATGAACAATAATGCTTGAATTGGAAGGGAAGAGCTGTAGAGTTCATAAGCCATGAAAATTGAGTGGAAAACTAGTCTGCTCAAATTTTGTGTGGTGAATTTTTATGTTTTCTTGTACGTTGCAATAAGTTGGTTTAGATGTTGCGAGTATTACTTTGCATTTAGTTGGTTTAGATGTTGCGAGTATTACTTTTCTTGTAACCAAAACATGTAGTTCTATTTGGTTGTGTAAAACAGTTGCTCAAATAAAAATTATTTAAAAACATGTCTGAATTCGACCCTCAGTTGAGTTGACGAGATCTCTGTCTCTAAAATGTCATGTTCTACTATTGTCCCTTTTATTTCTTCGTATTTGCATAAAATTATTTTAGAAAATCGTTTTTCCACCGAGTCAAAAGGGCTCATTTATATAATTTCCAAGTAATCATTTAGTAAATGGATCCTGATAACGAAAATGCCTGTATTCGACATTGTATCAAACAATGCTTAAAGAATAATGTTATGATCACGCAAAGTTACTGTCGCATTATTCAAAGAAAAAACGTATTCCAACTTCAATGGATAATGTGATAATAGCCTCCCTATTATATAGACGAGCGATCATCACAAATCTAAATGAATAGCATTGCTCATACTTAAAAATCTTCAATTTTGAAGAGCACTTTGATAATGATACACTAATGAGGAACATTTATGCAATTGAAAACTGGAAAAAGCGATCCTTCCACCTAATAAAAAAAAAATGAAATAGCAGAAGCACCAATAGGAGCCTACACAGGAGACGAAGGCCAGGTAATTTCATTTAACACAGTTTCCAGCAGTACTGAAAAAATTCAAATTCAAAAAGGATTGTAAACACAATGCAAACTACAAGCCTAAATTTGAATATTTGGCAATCAAATATTTATCTCGTGTAAGGGATTTCTACGAGCCAAGACTAGGAGAATACACCCCGAAGCAGCCGCAGATGATGATGACAAGAACAAAAGAATAATAAGTAATCGATATTCCTTTCTTTAGATTTGGACAAATTTCTGAATTCCAATGAACTAAATCTACAATGATAAGGATAAAGTTTTGTAACAATCAACGTAGTTAATGGTTCAATGGGAAATCCCCTGCTCCGTGAACATTAAATTTCATTAGAGTAAATGGAGTTGCTTTTTTTTAAACAGAGCAACAGCCAACTTTCTTCATCTCAGAAACATCATCCTTAGAGCCAACATTAATGGTCTGTCCCTTAGGCAAAGCCGCTGGATCATCACCAAACTCGAGAGCTTTCCTGCTGACGAAATGATATATCTGACTAAGAACTTCTGTAAAGGAATTTTCCACATTCATAGATTCCAGAGCAGAGGTTTCCATGAAATATGTGTTCTCTCTTTCGGCAAATACCTTTGCATCTTCTGTGGAAACTGCGCGCAAGTGACGCAAGTCTGCCTTATTTCCAACAAGCATGATAACAATGTTTGAATCTGTGTGATCCCTGAGTTCCTTCAACCACCTCTCCACATTTTCAAATGTAACGTGACGTGTGACGTCATACACAAGCAATGCGCCAACAGCTCCTCGATAGTAGGCACTTGTGATTGCACGATATCTTCAGCAAAAAACATATGTTAAGGCAAGGATTTGTACAGCCGGAAAACCAAACTTTGCAAGTTAAGCACAAATATTGAACTAGAAGCTACGTTTTGAAGTAAGTTAAAGAACTTAGAAATTTACAGAAATGAATGAGGTCCAGATTGTTTGGAATTGGGGAAAGGGACCAATATAATATCAATTTAACAAACAAGTTAAAATTTTAAATATTCACGTGTCGAAAGAAATTCTTGCATTGACCTATAGACAGCTGAAGATATTCAAGGAAATTGTAATTCTTATACCATCAGATTCTAAACATTAATATGCACCACCATCTCAAACCATGGAAAAGCCATAAATTCTGTCGGTGACAATCTCTAATTACCGAGGATGACAGTTTACATGTCATGCAAGTGGATTCCTTGAGAATAAAATTCAATATACCCAAATTTCTCTAGGTACCATATAATATCAGCTCGGTAAACTTGACGCAGGTATCTGGTGCCCTTTGCCATCGATGAAGCGGCTTCTGGGAAAATGAAGCTAAACAGTTACATGAAGCTAAAAGATCGCAAGGAACATAACCGCCAGAAGACTAATGGAGAAAGGTTAACACTCTGTGCTTAGTTTTGTTGAATAAGAAATGCAAAGTGCTCAGCTAAAATTCTTAAGCATCCCTAAAAACCCTGCTGTGAAACAACCACTTTAAATTCAGTTGAGGTACAACACAAGAAAATATTGATCTTAATTGTTTACGAGGTAAAATCGTTCATGTTCTTTCATTACACGAAGCCACTAGATCTGAATTCGAAAGTATAAGATATAACCACATTAGAATTCACAAGTATAACTAAGAGCAATAACACAAAAATATAAAACAGTTCAATTCGAAATCCTCAGATCTAAAACCCTGCAGCACTCTTTAATGTAGGAACCCACATTTCATTTCACCAAAAAATTCACTGAAACCAGAAATCAGTTTACATCAATTAACCATAGACCCAGATACTATTTTAAGCATTTTACTTAAAAAAACTAAATAAACACAAATGTCAATTAACCCTAAACATATAGATAAATGTCCATTTGAAGAATGGAATATGTACCGTTCTTGGCCAGCAGTGTCCCAAATCTGGGCTTTAACGACTTTATCATCGACGCGGATGCTTCGAGTGGCGAATTCAACGCCAATAGTTGACTTGGACTCCAAACTGAACTCGTTTCGGGTGAATCTTGAAAGCAAATTCGATTTTCCAACACCAGAATCGCCGATTAGCACAAGCTTAAACAAGTAATCATAATCATCGTCAGTTCTGTAAGCACCCATTTTCACGTGTGTGTGTGTGTGTGCGCGCGCGCGTATATACACACACGCACTATATGTGTCTCTATAAATCTGGGTTTTGTGTATATTATCACACTGGGAAGAGAGAGGGCTGAATTGAAGCCTAAGATTTATCCACCGTTATGAAAGAGAGCCTGGCAGACTATTCTATTCTTTTCTTATGAAAGTGTTTGATTTTCAGGATATCTCTGCGTCAATGGTTCACAGAATTGAACTCCTACACGAAATAACAGTGATGTGGAGAACATAATTTATTACTTCTCTACAATATGCGTCTAGAGATTGAATCTATTAAGAATGCTCGATCAATAACCTCTCTTCGTTCACACTTAGCCCCTATTTTGATAAGCTCATTTTCAATTACAATTTTTCACAATAACGGTAAAGTATACCTTACATAAATTCACAAGAGAAAATTACCTAATACCCTACTTTTCAACATTACAATTCAAAAATAAGTGCATGAAGTTTACCATTCAGAATTCAGGTGGTATTAGGTAATTATAAATTAATAAAACACTTATTATGCCAACCGTTCATTTTTTAGATTTAATCTGCACCGTTTCAGTCTCTCTATCGTTCAAACCTCGCGTCTCTCTCTCTCCAGTCGCTACCATTCCCCAAATCGAAACAGCAAACCCTCGCTCTCCGATCGCTCGCTCTCCGGTCGCTACCATACC
>CAIGRT010193075.1:0-11622 GCA_903798405.1 Fraxinus platypoda | reverse complement strand
AAAACTAATAATATATAATTGTTTGTTATTATTTGTTGTATTAAAAAACTAAACAAAAAAGTGGAAGTGCGTGGAATTGAACCTCGTACCTTTCACATACAAAGTGATCCCTCGACCAATCGACCTTATGAGTTGTACTCCCTTTTGGTGAAGGTTAGTACAATTATTAGTTGATATTTAGTTATTATTTACTGTGTTAAAAAATTAAAAGGAATGCTTTCGAAGGAAATCGAACTCGTACATCTCGCATGCAAAAGTGAACGCCCTTCCATATGTTCTGCACGCCTTTTCGTTGATTGTTGGTACAATAATCCAACACGGGCGGTCGCGTTTGCTCGTCAGGTGCTGGATCCGCCCATGTGTCAGAGTGTACTTCGAAAAGTAATCAGAGGCCTTGTTGGTTTGATTTACACTTCCATGCATTTTTTCCAAGTATAATTCCGAGCAGGTTTCTAGTATGAAACCTAATCTTTTAGCTGATTTTTTGAGTTTTTTCAGAAAAGATAATTATGATACTCTTTTTATTTTATTTATAAATGCAATATAAGTGCGTAAGTTCCAGCAATTTGTTTTTCCAGGTCTTTCGGTTTTGTCGATCAAAGTGCCACAAAAACTTCAAGATGAAGAGGAACCCTCGCAAAGTGAAGTGGACCAAGGCTTACAGACGGGTGCATGGGAAGGACATGACTCAGGTAATTTACAAGCAGCTTTATTCTGATGGTTTTCTCTCCTCAATTGTTTCAAGCTCACATTTATTCTGGTTGTCATTTGCTCTTTTGTTGTTAAATTGCGAAGGATTCAACATTTGAATTTGAGAGGAAACGAAATAGACCAGAGAGATATGACAGGAATGTGGCAGAGGAGACTCTCAAGGCCATTAAGAAAATTGATAAAGTCAGAGTTGACAGGGATGCCCGACACCATGCAAAGAGGTTCTTCTTTTCTGCTGTGTCTGATAGCGCATGTTTGGCTAAGCTTAAAAAAATAAAAATAAAAGTTCCTCTAAATAACTTTTTGTTTCCAAGCATATTTGGATATGTTAAGATTTCTCTTAATTTCTAGTAAAAGGATTTCTTATTTCAAGAATTATTCTATCTTACTATCAATATGAGTAACTTATTTCCAACTTGAATCAAATAATTTTTATTTGCATTCCGATTTACATTCACTGACAACATCGGAAATGGACAGGATGAAGGGAAAGAAGGCCCAGGTGGCGAAAGAAGCTGCAAAGGAACTGGAACAGAGCATTGACATGGTCAAAGCTCCTGCTGCTCTCCAAAGAGAGCCCTCCCTCACATTGCCAAAGGTTTCCCAGAAGCAAACAGAGGACATTATGGTAGACTAGTTGCATTGCCATTGCACGTCTCTTTCGGTCTTGTTTTTACTCTTTTTTTGGTATGGAACTTCTCTTGACCAAAAGGAAAGATTTTTATTCATCGTGAAAAACTTATTTGGACATGCATCGAAATTTTGATCTAGCTGTTTTGTACGTTCTGATTTGATCTCTTATGTATTGTACTGGTGCAGATTTGTTTAGGAATGAGCATGTTTGGCTAAGCTTAAAAAATTACAAGTAAAAGATAAGTCTTGACGTATTATTTTGATTGATCAAAATTAAAAATAAGCAAGTAGTTATGTCCAAAATGTAGACTTACTTAAAATAAGTTGACTAGTAAGAAAAAAGTTTAGAAATGTTTCCCTTATTTCTATGCTTAGCCAAACATGTCCTGTACAACCCCTCTTCCTCGACTTGGCTCGTCCCCTGGTGCACAATCATCGCACGAACCTTGCCCCCCCAGCCCCGTAGCGCCCCATGCATTGTTTGGTTTGATTGTCGTAAAAGGGAGTCAGTTCAACTATCTCACTTAATTAGGTTTGGCCATATCAACACTAACAAGCAACAAACTATGGTACTTTCGATAAGTTTTGAGCCGGCAAAGCTACACGCAATTTAAGAAAAGTAACTTTAAATTCATTTCACTTTAGTACAAAAGAGTTAAAAAGGAAATGGGATTGCAAGGATAAATGGGCCAACTTGTATCCCCAGAGCAAATATGGAAGAACTCCACATGATTCATAGGTTTTCAAAGACGATCCAAATTTGGGAGTTGTTGCTTCCATCATCTTCCTCGAGTTCAATGGAACTACTCAATCTTCATTCTCTCCTTGTACTCCACCATTTCCTTGTGGTACCTCTCCTTGTCCTTTAAACCATGGTTTTGGTAAACCTAATAATAGGAAACATCAAAATTAGAGAGATTCAAAGTTTTGTAGCCTATGTTCGGGTGAAAAAGCCGCAGGTGCAGGAAAAAAAACAGAATTTGTACATGAATTTGAATTTCACTCACATGGGAGGCGGGTCCCGTGTGAATTAAATATTGCCAAAAAAATCGGGGCCCACCTGTTTGTGTGTATTCTGTCCGGCTTCTGTGGGTAATTTTCTTGTACCCATAGCATTGCTCATGTTCAGAAAGATATTACTGACTATATTATAGACAAGATTTTCACTTCTCGTGTTTCTAATTGTCTAGCAATTTATAGTCTACCTTACCGTAAGGGTCTTAAATAGAGTTTAGATTAATGTACTTACTATTCTCTCTTCGGGAGTGAGTTTGTTCCATGATTCTGCGATCATTTTTGTGAACTCCCTCTCTCTATTTGGATAGAGGGATTTAAGAATGGAATGCTTTTCTGCAAAGAAGAAGTTATAGCCACTCCGATTAGGCTTTGGCCTGCTGGAATCTCCTCCCCTCCTCCTCCTCCGCCTCCTCTGCCTCCCCTTTCCATGCTCATCATGAATCTGTGTGGCTACTGTTACAGTATTGCGATGCTGCATGGATGTTGAAGAGGAGCCTGGATGGTAAAGCACACCATTGAGAATTTCTTCACCATGTTTTACAGATATCAAGTACCCGCAGTCGAATTTTCCCTCAATTGTTCCAATGGCTTGGAAGGTGGAATCCCCTAAGAAACAAAATGTAAGAATATTATGTTCAAATTAGATTTACAAAGAATTCACCATCAAAACTAATCAATTTGAAATAAGTGCACATAGATTTCATAGATAACTTTTTCGTCAAACAAAATCATTTTTAATCCTGCTAGTAAAAATGGTTGAAAAATAAGTGATTATATACCTGTTGGATCAATAACGGGACGTTGATGTCTGAAAAAATAAGCCTGTTCATAACCGAAAAGCAAAGTGAAATAATGTTTCCTCAAAGCATAAGAGGCACTTGTAGTTGTTGGAGAGAAGTCAAAGAAGACACTGATTTCCCTCCATTTCTTGTCTGTCACAACCTTTTTCAAGAAAAAAATGGAGCTAAAATAAATAAATTAAATAGGAAAAAAAAAGTGTGTGACTTTTAAGAAAGAAAAAAATTGTATGATCACCAACCTGGTCGTAACCACCCCTCTTCGTAACCTCAATATATAACACATGCAGATTCAAATCCTTCCCTCCAATCACAGGAATCCTTACATCAAAATCAACAAACCATATAAACATTAAAGTTGCAGCAAAATGGCAACAAAATATTGTATAGTAAATCACGTTGCATGTTTGGTAATATAGAGTTATAGAAAAACTCTATAGCGCTCGATGGTACAGATAATGAAAAAAAATTAAAATTTTATTTACTGAAGCATCTCTAATTTCGAATACCAAACACTACAACAGGGTCATTTCTGTCCACCGCCCTTCCCTCGGTTGGTTTGGGTGGCATAGCCCGTTGCAGAAGTCCCCGCCATTAAAGATATATACATGGTTAAAGAAGAAGAAAAATGGCTGAAGCCTATACGTACATAAATTTTGTACCCATAGCATAATGGAAGGTCCGGAGGGTGCTTGAAAAGAGAGTTGGATCCTTGACAACATCTTCATGGGTGGCCAATGGCACCGAAAAAGGGTCTCCCTTTACACCATTTCCAACTGGTACAATCACCTTGGAAGACATGAACACGTCTGAAAATTCAACAGAAAATCAAGAAGTGAAAAAAGAAAAGAAAATGAGCAGAAACTGAAGTGAGAAATTGCAAGAACTGCAGCTCTGTAAATAAAGAGAAAATGGTCCAAAGTGTGTAATTAAGGAGCCTTAACTCTTACCAAAATCTGAGCTTAATTGGGACGCGTGTGAGGTTATGTATGCTGCGGTTATGCGAACGTTTGGCATCTTGTTACCAACCAAACTAACCCTCTTCAAGTCTCTCAGTCTCTGTGCCTCTCTCTCTCTCTCTCTCATTTGAATGGCTAAGGATAATTAATTCGCACAGGTGAAATTACTCCACCCCCACACCACCCTGGGGCGGGGGCGGGGGGTGTTCTAAGTGTAGTTAATTAAAAGGCTGTCATTAGCTACAAGCTATATCTGCTGGGATTCTTTTTAGATACATAGGTTGATACGAAGTTGAACCAGTTTGAGAAGTAATAGCAATCTGATTTGTTCATCATATCTCTTCGTACAACTTTTGGTAGATATATTCTGCAGGTTTTTCTGGAGGTCTGGGGCATGTTTGTAACCTAGCTAGCTGCATATGTGATTCCTAGTTTCCTCACTGGCAGACTACTTTGCGTCTTTAATCAATATAAATTATAATTTAAATGTCTATGCAAAATAGTAACTCGTCAGAGCAAACCAATTTAAAAATACACGTGCTCATTTTTTATTTTTAATCAAATCAAATTGCTTGTTGAAATTTAATAAACTCTCGTACCAAAACTTGATGTTCAATCTTAAAAGATTCCTATCATCACAGTTGTTCTAAAAGGAGCATTCTAGTCTTTAACCTATTAAAAGGAGCATTTTCTGATTTTCATCTCCAACATTTTAACTTATTGTCACCTAAGGTCCTTTTAGACTGAACCGTATGAAAAGAACTAATAAAAAATAAAATGGCATGTGAATTGAACATTAACTTATTTTCAAGGGCATAAACGTCAATAAGCAGTGTACAAAAATTTGTATTGGGTACATCAAGGGGTGACAATGGGTCGAGTCAACAAATCGAGCCCTCGACTCATGTTCAATGCTTGGCCTTTGACTCGTGGGCTTCACGAATTGAGCCCAAATGAGTCACACTCGAGTTGGTTCTTTTTTTAAAAATAAAAAATAAAATTAAAAATTAATAAAACAAGTCAAAAAAATAAGGATATGTTTTCTTTACTATTTTCAGGCTGTTTTCTGTTTTCGATTTTCTAAAACAGTGAAAACGCGTTATCTTTCTTATTTTCGAAAATGCGTTCTTGAAAATAAGTTAACAATTTACAAAGAAAATCCAAAACGACAAATTTTTTCGTTTTGGGTGTTTTCAGTTATAATTAAGTCAAAATTTTCAAAACGCGTTTTGGGTGTTTTCAAATTACATTTTTTTTTTTTTTTTTGTTGGGGGTGGGGGGTACGATTTTTTTATTAAGAGATTGATAAATTAGGCCAACTTCATTTCATTTGTAAATTATGTCCATTTCTCAAACTCATGTTGCAGTGATTTTTACTCAAATTGTTCATAACGAAGGTAGTATCAGATTTGTTTATCTAAAAATGGGCTTTATATGTCGATTTCACACTCGATCTAATTGTTCTGAATGAATTTTCTAGCTTTAATCGTGGAATATTAATCTTGTTATTTGATTACTCTTTTAAAAGTTAAAAAGAGTATTTTGTTAATTTGTCATGATAATTTATGGTTATTTTGCAATAAATTATTATGTTATGATTATTCAAGATGGTTTTTGGTTTTCTATGCATATGTTTCGTATTTTCATGTTTTAAAAATGTTTATTGAAGGAGGATTAAGCCGTGATATCCTATTCATATTGTAAGATGCTTTTGAAATTAAAATTGTGAATTTTTATTCTTTTTTAGTTTGGTAACACTTTAACAGCCTTGAATGAATTACTTATGTTATCAATTATGTCACAAGAAAGATTAAATGGATTAGATGTGTTATCAATTGAGAAAAAAAATGATTGAATGGCTAGATTATTCAAATTTAATTAATTTTTCTGTCTATAGGCAAATAGTATTTGAATGATCGTTTGAAACATTGTTGGCTTTGTTATTTGATTATAATATAAATTTTTGGTATAATACATTTTGTTTGTTGTTTTATCGTTAAGTTTTAAGTTAACAAATTAACAATTGGTTCTATAATATACTTAGGGTAGGTTTTATTGCCAATATTTTCGATGGAAAATGTGTTTTTTTCACCTAATTTCTTACTTTTGTGCTGTTTGATCGACAATTTTTTCAACGAAAAATATTTTACTACTGTTGATCACGTGTATATTTTTTCTTGAAAACGAAGAAAATATTTTGTTTAGAGAGGGGTGAATTTTATTTTCCATGTAATTCATTCTCTCATTTTCTCTTATCTATTCATTCTTTCTCATTTACCTACTAGTAAAAAATAAACAAGTATAATATTTTCTAGGTTGAAAATTAAATCAATCAAACATATTTAATTAATAATTTCTATACAAATAAGTTCTAGGCATGCCTAGAAATTATTTTCTTTTTATACAAATTCCATACTCGTAATCAAGTGCATCATTGTAGATTGCATGCATACTACAATTTTGGAGACCTAATTTATGAAGTTCGCCTCAGACCTCGAAAATTAAATGACGGGCACGGGCTCGTGCCCACGAACTCAAACCAGTTGACCTGTGAGCTTCATGAGCCGAGCGAATTTAGCTGCCTAGAACTTATTTTCTTTCTATACAAATTCCATACTCATAATCAAGCGCATCATTGTAGATTTTGCATGCATATTACAATTTTGGGGACCTAATTTATGAAGTTCGCCTCATGTCTCAAAAATCAAAGGACGGGCACTGGCTCGTGCCCACGAACTCAAACCAGCTGGCCTGTGAGCTTCATGAGCCGAGCGAATTTAGCTCATGAAAAAAATATGAGCTTGACTCAATCCATTAATCGTCTCAAAATATGTTCGAGCCATCTATGGATCGAGCCGAGACAAGCTGAGTCCACGAATTGCTTGGTCAGGTTGCCACTCTCAGGTATAGCACACTTCAATTTCAAGTCCTCTTGAGCTCCACATAAGTTAAACTCCAATAGTTGATCCACCCTACACCTATATAGATGTCAATTAATCGAGAGAGTGATGGTAACTTTGATCTAGAAAAAATTATTTGAGACTTCTACTTCTACTTCTAAATTAATTGCATAATGAATAGAAACAATTCACTAAATAATTGTTATGAATTCAAAAGGATGGAATTTCCTTAATCTATTTCTGGTGGTAACAAGGGAAATATAGAAAGAGTGGAGCTAAATTTTGGCTGTAGCAAATTAATGGACAATGTTAAGAGTACCATTAGGGGTTTCACAATTTTCACTAACATTCTTCTCCTATAGATCTTCCTTCAGTTTGAACAAATTCACATATAATCAACAATTATTATCTCTATTCACTTTTATAAACCCAGAAAGAACACCGTGCAATTTGTTCAGTTACAATACTCAGTCTCTTATTTCTGCTATAAATTCCTGTTCTTCAATATCATCTTGCAAAACATTTCATGCCCGTATATTCAAGTCCTTGAATTACGAAAATGGGTTCATTGGTGACCGTTTGGTTTCTTTGTATACGAAACTGGGGTTCTTTGAGTGTGCATGGAATTTGTTTGATGAAATGCCAAAGAAGGATTTGGTTTCCTGGAATTCTTTGATTTCTGGTTTTTCGCGGAAAGGAGAATTGAATTATTGCTTAAATTCATTCCATAGAATGAGATTTGAAATTGGTTTGGAACCAAATGAAGTGAGTTTGATTTGTATTATTTCAGCTTGTACTGAAAGGGCTGCCTTTTGTGAAGGGAATTATATTCACGGATTAGCGATCAAAACGGGTTTGATAATTGAAATTAAGGTGGTTAATTCACTCATTAATATGTATGGGAAATTGGGTTATCTAGACATGGCGAGGCGATTATTTTATGCCATGCCAAAGCCAAATCTAGTTTCTTGGAACTCAATTATAATGGTTTTAGTTCAACATGGCGTGTTCAATGAAGCATTGGAAGTTTTTAAAGTAATGAGACGGATTGATGTTAAGCCAGACCAGGCTACTATGGTGAGTTTGCTTCAAGGTTGTGGGGTTATCGGTGTCCCAAAGTTAGCTGAAGTAATCCACGGGTATATCCTGAGTGCTGGTCTTGGTGAGAATATTACCATTGCTACTTCTGTCTTGAGTGTTTATGCCAAGTCAGGGAGATTGGATGCTTCGTGTGTGCTTTTTAGAGAGATGAAAAATCCAGATACGATAGCGTGGACTGCCATGATTGGAGGGTATGCTATGCATGGTTATGGTAGAGAAGCAATTATGTATTTTGATCAATTGGTTAAGAAAGGTATGAAGCCTGATCATGTTACATTCACACATTTGCTTAGTGCTTGTAGTCACTCAGGGCTTGTGAAGGAGGGGAAGAGATACTTTGAGATCATGTCTAGTGTTTATGGGGTCGAACCCAGGCTGGATCATTATTCGTGTATGGTCGATCTCTTAGGTCGGTCAGCATGCTTGAAAGATGCGTATGAATTGGTTAAGAGGATGCCTATGGAACCAAATCATGGTGTTTGGGGGGCTCTTCTTAATGCATGTAGGATTAGTAATAATGTTGAGTTTGGAAAGGAAGTAGCCGAGAGACTGTTCACTTTAGACCCTTCTGACCGGAGGAATTATGTAATGCTATCAAGTATATATGCTGCAGCTAGACAGTGGAAGGATGCTTCAAAGGTAAGGGCTCTAATGAAGGAAAGAGAAGTTGCTAGAACCCCAGGATGCAGTTTTATTGAACATAGAAACATGATCCATCGGTTTGTTGTGGCTGATCGATCACACCCTGAGACAAGTAGGATATACATAAAGTTGGAAGAACTTCTTAGGAAAATTCAGAATGTTGGCTACGAGCCCAATACAGAATATGTTCTACATGATGTTGACGAGGGTGTAAAAGAGGATATGATTAAGAAGCACAGTGAGAAGTTGGCCATAGCATTTGGTCTTTTAGTGACAGAAGAAGGCTTGCCTCTGTTGATAACTAAGAACCTGAGGATCTGTGGAGATTGCCATAACATGGCAAAGTTTGTGTCACTGACCGAGGATCGTGTCATAATAATTCGAGACATAAAGCGATTCCACCATTTTGCTGATGGGTTATGCTCTTGTGGAGATTATTGGTAAATGTTTCTTTGTTCCTCTCTGTGTATGTTGATTTCATATTATCATTAGGTTCAAAATGTTACACTTTAATCAACAAAATATGGAACTGTAAAGCACAAAACTGAAAGAAAAGCGTAAAGAACACGATGATTTTCGATCTAAGGCAAGAGGTTCAGAACCGTAGTTCCTAATCCCCTTTTGAGCTTCCGCTACCGGAAGAAATCACTATATTAACCGGAATCAATGAAACTGTCCAGAATACACTTCCACGGCACTCAGAAAAAAAATCACTCAAAATTACATCAACACAAGCTTCTCTGATTAATACAACCATTCACTCAAGAATAACAGCTATGAATACTATACAAATCACTCGAGATCTATACAAAGTTGGAAGTATTTCAGATCAAAAAGGGACATCTGTTCAGAGTGCGAGAGAGGAAGATGAAGAACACACATAGAGAGAGTTCGAATGAAGAGAGAATGAAAAGTCATCTCAATCCAAATCCTAAACTGAGAGTAATATGAAAGTCACCAGAAAATCATCCAATCCAACAGCTATTGGGGCGACATCACATGCAATGAATCCATTTGTTAAAAAAAAAAACGCATCAGTTAAAAACACACTTTTACAAGAATGAAACAGCAGCCACCAAGTAATTAAAACCCGGCCCAATCAGCCCAACAAGTCAGCAATCCAGTCAACAATTCAACCAACAAAACAGTTAGCAAAATGGTCAAAATCATTGTGCCATTCCTCCACAAAAATCATGTAGCTGAACCAAAGATAGCTAAAGTGACTGATACTTGTAAGAATGTAATAGAGGTTTTTGAAGTGATTGCTTGTAAAATGCATGCAATTTCATTCCTGCCATAGTTCCTTTTACATATGACCCATAGCATGTTCAGTAAGATGAACTGAGTAACACAAACAACGTCAAAGAACAAAAAGAAATTAAATCTTGTCTATTGTATTTTCCAATCAAGACCCTTCTTGTCTAGTATCACCTACCATCCACGTCTTCAGTGTTTTCCAATATCGTCCAAATTTAGATACGGCAAAGTCAGTTGCAAAAAGATGATAGATGCAAATTTAAGTTCTCTTCTCATGATTGGCATGGCTGCTGAAATTTTGACTCTAGTTTGATAACTTGGTCTATAGGTTTGTACCAAAACTCCATCTACCATATTGCTTAATGATTCAAACCTGAAATTGAGCTCTAAGTGAGCAACAGTCCTCTTTTGTTACATCATATTCATGTATCAATGATTCCTTTACTGTAATTGGAACCACACTTGCAACAATATCAAAAATCCCATCTACTTTGATCTGATCTTGTTTGTTTCAGACAACTGGTGAACTTTAATTCTACTTCGGTCAACTACCTATTCTTCCCTTAATCGTGTTGTCCGTGGAGTCATCCCATTCTACCACTCTGTTTGCACCGATGTAAACTTGATGAGAGCCAAAGAAGATACCAATGGATTGGACCCATGTCCCTTTCTTGTTTTTCTTGCCAATGATATGAGCATTAGTGTGAAGTTTAGCATCAGACACTAGGCAAAAGTCCGTTTCCTTCTTGCCATGAAAATTCCATCACCTCAAAGTGAATCTTGAGACGCTGCTCCTGGTTTATCACAAGCTGAGGCAGCAAAGTTTGAAAAATGTGATTGATTAACCCGTGATCTTCATAAAGAAGAACGGGGAAATGGAAATAGAGAATAATAATAAGAACAAAAGGATTTACATCAGAAAAGCGATTTTCACGAAATTTGGAAAAATATCATCACACAACATTTCTTACCCTCAAACTCCAAAATACACGCAAAAAATTTTTGCCTATGTTTCACACATCTGGTTTATGTTTAGGGCAAAAATCAATGCTCACAAAACAATGACTAATTCGAGTAATAGGAAGAAAATTATTATCTATTTTTGTTTCTCTCTCTCTCTCTCTCTCTCCCTCCCTTCTCTTTGAGGTTCCCTATATCATTTTGTGCAATTTTCCTATAGCTAGACCATCCATATCGTTAGAGGTTGACTTAACCATTGTACTCCGATTAGGGATAAATAGACAAACTCCTCACGTAGGACAAACAAATTCAATTCTTGTTACCCCTCGATTTCGAGGTCTAAATAGGCAAAGCTATGTGGCATGCCACGTGGCGGAACGGCCAACGGGAGGGCCAGTAGGTTGGAAGTCCCAATGAGGAAAGAGACCGAGGTCCTTGATCCAGCATCAGAAGCTGTCGCACTAACAAGCCTCAACCTGAAGCACTTCTTCAAAGACGAGGCACAACCTAATCCGAGGTTCTTTCAGGCTCGTCCGAAGCTCATGAAGCCGACGCCGCCTCAACAGATTCGAAGATCTTTTTTGGGTTGATTGATGTGACGTTGGCAATAAAGTGTCTGCAATTTTAATTAGTGTCAGCCTACCA
>CAIGRT010193065.1:0-16564 GCA_903798405.1 Fraxinus platypoda | reverse complement strand
TGGAGGAGCTGAGGAACCTGCTTGGAGTTTGCTCAGTCCAAAACATTGACGATCACATGATGTCATCCTACACTGGTTTTCAGCAGAAATCAAGGGAGAGTGTTCAGAGTTATTAGATCTTTTATGTTAGTTAAAAGATCTAATAACTCTTAACACTATATCGTTCATTTACCCTTGTTCATAAACACCTTACGAGACGTCATTTTTATGCTTTTGGAAGTTAAAATTTCTTGAAACTCACTCTAATGAACTTACTGAAGTTGTTCGTTATTTATTTAGTTACACGTTAGTAACATATAGCATCGACACGCGTAACAAAGAAAAGAGCATATTCTAGCAATGGAGCGAGGACTTAAGCACATACAGAAATGGTTCATGATTTTTGAACTAAAGAATTGTTGCTCAAGATGAATGAAATATGAAGAACGTGCAACGTGAAGTTGAATTCATCACCAAGCGGTCACAGTTTCTAACGTGAAGAAAATTTTACATCCTTGGTTGAAACTCTGAGATCTTCAACAATGTAGTGATGCTACGATTTCAATGCACCATGAAGATGCCAAACAATACGACAACATCGTTGTATCATTTTGGTACACAGTACTCAATTGTACTTCATAAAAAACCGATGAAATTAACTTCTTTTTATTCCTTAATCTTGTCTAACGTTGTCCATTTGTGCTTCAGCACCCCACAGTAACAATAAAGACTGCGCTAAGCTATTAGCATGAGTAGAAACTGTTAAAGTCAAGAAATTACAACCTTCCAAATAAGAACTAGCCAATCCACGAGTATACCGTGGAGTTACTAAGGTTGTACCCGTGAACCAACCTCCTACAGTAGGATACTGTTGGAATGGTAAATCGAAACTGATTGGGATATAATCCTTGTAAAGCTGTAAATTAGCTAATTAGTTGTCAATCTCTGTATTTTAGGAAAGTAATTGTTAGGAGTTATTCTTTCCCTTAACATCAGTGATTTATTTTCCTGAATTGAAGGATCTGTATATGCTGTGTAAATCCTATAAATATGTGATCAATGAAAGAGATTATGTATTCCCGAAAAACCTTTCTTTTCAAGTCATACCAACACATATTTCATCATATTAACAGTTAGATCAACCTGTATTTGAGTATAGACTAAGTACATGGAATTGATTACACGTCGGCCAAGTGATAAATACGCAAATAGAGCATGGATAAGTAATTTGCAACCACACAATGACGATCACCAAAATTGCCTAGAGAGTTTTTGGAGTTCACAGTCAGCACGGAAAACATACCATAGACCATTCACTAAGACGTTGTAGCTACAGGTGCCTCTATATATGAAGATCTAGCAAAACCACACCAGAAACAATAGGTATCTACAGTATGAGTCCCTTACCAGAGGAACAAGAAATTTCAAGGAAAGAAACTACAGCTCATATTTGTTTACCTGTCGCATCATGCACTCAGAGTTGTACCTCTCGATCGTATATCCAGCTAAATGGAATTCTTGGTCCTTGCTTGGCCCGCCCTTGAGCCCTCTCCTCTAACCGTCTGATTCTTGGAGGCAATCCACAGACGTAATCCTGAGCCTTTTGCCCTCCTGGAGATAGTCCGGTTAGCTTTGTCACGTTCCATCTTTCGACCAAATGCTCTAGAATGTCGGCATAGTCTCTAGCCGTGTAGACGCCAAGCCGCTGAGCAACGGCTGAAAAGTGATCAAAAAGATTATCATCACGTCCATCATACATCAAGTGGGCTGGCATTGAGATTTTCTTCCTCATCATGTCAGCAAAAGCCAGCACCGTTCCATCAGGGTCGATCTCAAACAACTTTTCAACTATTTTGGTGTATGCAATTTCATGACGCCTCTCGTCCGCAGCAATTCTACCACAGATTTGAGCCAGCTTCACGTCACCATGGTCCTTCGCGTGTCTTGCTGTGTTACCATGAGAAATGAAAGTGGCCCTTTCTTGGAATGATGTATAGATAAATCCAAGGTAAGGATTGTTTTCTGTCCGAGGATCCTGAAAATATTCAAGGACAATCGATAGAATATGAGTCTAAATTTCAGATTTTTATAATTATAAGAAATTATCAATTCACATAAATTAACAATACAATTTGTAACAGCAAAGGAAATCCACACATGCATAATTTCAAGGTTCAAATAGTACCCTCAACACATTCGTCCCCAAACGTGTGAGACTTTCATAGAGAGGTTTGAGAAAGATCACTTTCTTGTTAGCTTATTCATTATTTTTAGAAAGTAGAGGACCTGTTTATGTTTTTAATAAGAAGGCTGTAGCTGCTCGACATGCAGTCACAGAACAACAGAGAATTACATCCACAGAAATAGTAATGGTGGGTTACGTTGCAAGAATCTCACCATTCCCGACCCTATCAAGTACTGGATCGTCTTCTCAATTTGTCTCATGTCTACTCGTCCCGATAGATAGAGATATTTGTTTAGAAGGTCTCCATGCCTGTTCTCTTCAGCAGTCCAAGCTCTAGTCCAAATTGCCCAGGGAGTAAGACTAGCCCCCGTTTCATCTCGCACCCCATCCAACGTATTAAGCATTGTCTGGTACGTTGGAAGGGCTTCTTCTGTGATCATATCACCAACTAGAACGACAAAATAATCGTCAGGAAGTTCCTTGGCTCTCTCCTGCAGTTCCTTGACATGATCGTGAAATTCATCAGAAGCAGGATCTGGCAGGAAATCCTGCGGTTGCCAGCATTTTTCGACTGGCTTCAGGTGAACTAATATGTTTTCTTTGGCCCAGTCCTCCATCGCTTTAAAGATCTCAATCTTTTGAGGTGGCATAGAATGTGTAACTTGAACGTGAACCTCACGTGGACTAAAAGGCTTCTTGAGAGTCTCAACCTCCCTGCAACAGAATTCAACACACAAAACAACAGATAAAAATTAAACTACAGAACAATCATTTAAGCATAGCAGGGAACTTCCAAGCAATTCATATTGTCTGAGCGTATTCATAGGTAACCGTGTCCAGAAAATGCTAGCGTGTGTTAACTATCCATGTTGGACAGTTGACTCCTCAAAAGTAGACCAACCACCATACTTTAATGTCCTAGCCGTAATTGCTTTACGATTTACAAGTTACATATAAGCAAAATAAAATAAAATGCAAATCGAACTCCTTATTTACGGATAAGTATATTACATCATTAAAGCCAATCTTACAGATTCAAAATGCAAATGTATCCCAATTATACTATCAGAGACAACAAAGTTATGATTGGCTACCAAAATCAAGAGAATTAGCATCTTGACGGTCTCTACCGAAGCAGTTAATGGACTGTCTAAATTTATCAGAAGTATTTGTGTGGATGACTGACAGTATAATAGATAGATAAACAGATAGAAACGGAAAGTATGGATGCGTAGTATATCCATAGGTTATGCATTTTGAGTGTCTCATATCAAGAAGTACTTGATATCACCATCCACTTGAAGGGATATCTAAACAGACAGTAGGAAACTAAGTTTACGAGAAGAAACTAGGAAGAGATATCGAACAAAAATCATTTTTCCAGATTGAAAACACTTAACGATATTACAATGGGTTACATTATTTGAGTTATCTAAACATCCAAAACAATCATATATTATGCCATGGTTGGCTCTCTTCAACACCAAAAATGCGGGCGTCCAGAACAGCAAGGTATACATGCTATACCTTAACAGAAAATGATTGTATGTATAAAGGACTAAAGGAGTGACTAAGTAAACAATAACACAGAGGAAACATGGTTATCAACAAGAGAAAACTTTGTCACGGAAACTCAACGATTTTGAAGAATTAAAATTCAATGTTCATTGGATTGTTGAAAAATCCGAGCAGTTGTTACCAACTAGTTAGTGATGAGACTACCTAACCATCTAGCTCGAAACAAACAAAAAAAAGAAAAAAGAAATTAAAACCTAATTACCAACAAATTAGACAAAACATTTTCTTATAATATTCTGATGACCATGTATTATCAGAATACTTTATCACCATAACTCTTTTAATCTCTTCTCATCAAATAACAGAAAGGACAAGTGTGATAATCCCAAAATGCACATCACTTTGTTTTTCAGTTTTGTGTTTTGAGTGTTCATTTTGAGATTGTTGAAAATGTGTTTTTTTTTGGTATTTTGAAAAATTGTTTTGAAAACACCCAAAACGCGTTTTGAAAATTTTGGCTTTTCAAAAACGCGTTTTCGAAAATAGGAAAGAGAACGCGTTTTCACTGTTTTGGAATATCGAAAACAGAAAACGGCTTGAAAATTGTAAAGATAACGGAGCCTAAACTACATATCTTAATCTATTATAAGCCAAAAAAAAAAATTGTAAAATGTTTAATTTCTTATCTTTTCTTTTGGGGGTGGGTGGTTGTTATAAAATTTACAAATATAACAGCTATTTGAACTAAAACTACATAGCATGCATCCATTGAAACGTGTAAATTCATGAACCACAGGCACAAATTAACCAAAAAGAAACCAAATTATACGAAATAAAAAGTTAGAAAGGCAAAACATAATCTTCAAAAAAACAAGTTAATAGAGCAGAAAAAAATTGTATTATCTATTAAGAAAATAACTATAAATATTTCTCAGAAGCATTGAATATGAGTTAAAAGATAAGAAAATGCAAAAAACAGAGATAAAAACAAAAACCCCAGAACAAGAAAAAGCAGAAAAATAATAATTTGCATTAAAGATCCAATCTTTATATAGAAAGACTAATAAAAGACAGGCCTAAAGGGTTTAAATAAATATGAAAAATGAAGTAAAATATAATGGTAAAAGAAAAGAAAAAAAAAAAAAGGCTTCTTACTTGGAGCCAGAGCGAAGAGTAGAAGCCATGAAAAATTTGGGAGATCTGTGGCTGGCCATAGGTGGGAGAGCAAATGAAGGGAATTTTGGGGATTGAAAGTTGATTGCATTCAATTTCAAAGCCATTTTTTTCTTCTTGATTTCAGTGAAATCTTCTGTTTTCTGCTTTATTTTTCAGGTTTTGTTTCCTCCACAGACAGAAGTAGTGGCTGCAAAATATGCGGAGAGACGAGAAATTGTGGGTCAGGTAGCCCAGTTGGAGTTGTTTTAAAGTGGTGTAAATTGATGTTTTAAAAACCAACTCGATCATGAACTCTGCGTGATAAGTAATTCCACCGTCACATAAATTGATGATAGTATGATCATTCTCTATAAGTATTGTCAATTTGACATGAAACGTAACTCGGCCAGAAAAATTTATATGACATTAATATGAAATAATAATGTAAGTTGGACCTTATACCATAAATTTAATTTTTTTCAATATATATCAAAGAAAAACCATCCGTCCAATTTAAATCGATACTTTCAAAAGTCGCCTTTGAAATTTTTAGGAAAAATTGCAACAACAGTCTCTAACATTTCCAATTTTTTTAGACTTTACTTAAACCTTCAATTTGTGCCAACGAAGGTTCATAACCTTTAAAAAATATGCAGTTGTGGTCCAAATGAACCTTAGTTAACTAACAAAAGTGGGTTTTGACTAAATTGAAATGGGTAAAATGGTAACTTTGTTATTTTATACATAAAATAAAATAATTTAAAAACATAAATAGAATAAAACAAAATTAATTAAAAAAGCAAAAGAGAAAGGAAAAAATAAACCGTTAGCATCGCCACCTACCCACCGACCGGCACCATCGCTAGCACAACCTCCCCTCCATCACCACAACCACCATCAAATACAACATCTAAACCTTAGCATCACTACCATAGAACCCACACACCAAAATCACCAAAAAATTGTCATCACCTAACCACCATTTCAGTACCTATTTACACCACCAAAATTACTTTTCCCCATCTCACCACCACGCACCAACACTATAGAAACTCATGGAAAGAGACCGATTTTACAAAAAAAAAATGGTGGTCTAAAGTGAAAAAGAAAATGAGAGAGATAAAAAGTGCATCGATTGTTTGGCCCAAATTTGTTGAAATACTATCATCAGATTGAACGTCTGGATGGAATGAGGGCTTTCCGGTGATATGTGGGTCTGACGTTTTAGACGATGGTATTGACGGCGGGAATGCTGTGCTGGTGGTGGAGCAGTTTCTGAGTTTGATTTTTGGATTGGGGGTGGGGAAGATGACATGGTTTTGGTTTTTAAATTTTTTATTTTATTTTATTTGTTTTATTATATAAATTATATAAAATATAAATTTACTATTTTAACCATTTAAAATTGGTCAAAATTCGGTCAATCTTTTGACTATTTGTCAACTAACTGTCAAATGACCGATTTCTATCCATTTGGACCTCAGCTGCATGTTTTTTAAAGGTTAGTCTTCGTTGACACAAACTAAAAGTTGGGATAAAGTCTACAAAAATTGAAAATGTTAGAGACGGCTTCTGCTTCAAATGCTGTCGAAACATGAACCGTAAGATTCAAAGTGAATGTATAGCATAATTCTGTTGTGAGTATATTCTTGGTATTTTATGAATAAAAAATATTGACTGAAAATGAAATAAATGAAGGGCAGAAACTTAAATATTTGGTCAATTTTTGTATGACAATAGTTAATAGAAGTTGCCAAAATGAAAGGATTTATTAGCCGAATATTTGCATTTGGCAATAAATGTGGAGAATATTCCACTTCGCAAACATCATCCTTTGCAGGGATATATTTGTAACATTCATTGTTTATGTCATTGACAAGTCATAAAACCCCACCCCGCCCCACCCCACCCCAAAAAGGAAAATAAATGTAAGTCTAACCCCAGAATATTCTAAAATTTACATATAATAATATATTAAATATCATATCATATGAGAATCATTTTTTGGACGATTCTAATTATATTATAATTCAATTATATCTTATTTTTCATTTTTCAATATAAATTTAATTTATTTAATCATTCAATTATCATCAATGTACATGTACATAGTACATTTCACAGATTTATTTCACATGTGTGCTTTTATTGATGTATGGATTCTCTATCTTCATTTATGCATTTCAGTGCTATTAGCTCTAATTATAAGTTAATTTGAACAATTCTACTTAATTGGAACTGAATATCACATAAAGTTATAATTATTTTTTGGACGATTTTAGTTCTACTATAATTTAATTATTTCAATAATATCTTACTTGTCGTTTTTCAATATGTATTTAATTTATTTAATTATTTAGTCACCATAGAAATACATGTACATTTGACACATTCATTTCATCTCTGTGCTTTCATTAATGTATCAATTTCTTATTATTAATTCTCAGTTAATTAACGTTAACATTCACATTCATTTAATTAATATTCATCTTCATTTATGCATTTAAGTGTTATTAATTTTCATTATAAATTAATTACAATTTTGCATTCAAGAATGCATGTCCATATATGTTAATTATCATCCAATTTTACTTAATTGAAAATTAAATAAATGATTTACTATTCATTGTCAAGTATATATTCCATGATATTAATTTTAAATTAATTAACATTCACACATATTCAAAATATTACTTTTACAGTATAAAACAGTTCACAATAACGTGTAACGCACGTTCAACGTTAAACTAGTGTTTACAAAATTGTTGTTACATTTTAATATTAAATCGGAGTACCCTGACTCGAGGCACTGCTCTTTAGCATTGATATTATTACTTCCTCATATCAAATAATACTCATGAACGAGTAGAAGATTGAGAATAATGTCATGTAACGTAGCGAAAGCTTGTAGAAAATAACAAAGTCTACTAAAACTAAAAACTTCTTGTTTTGAAATATCAAATATCGAAAAAGAAAGAATAATTTGAGAAAGATAACTCTTTATTAATTCAAATTCAACTAATTACCATGAGGATTGCAATTCGTATTTAAAGCAATGAGGAAAATCTGGAAAATAACTAATTTCCAAGATAACGACAAACTCTAGATAACGATAAGAATTAGAGACAAAAACAATCTCTAAACGGAATTAAAATTTTAATCTAACTAAAATTGAAAAATATCCGGAATAACGAAAAAATACATTTTCGGAGCCTCAGACGATGGAATTAGGCCTATACGTTGTTTCCATTCAAAATAGACACATAATTCTTTGAAAACTGACCCTCCAAAAAATTGTTTTGAGACCTCGATCCTACTTTTTCATGAACTCTTCTTTTTATATTATCATAAATATTAATGAACGCCAATTTAGGTGGTGATGGAGTCAACATCATCACCAATTATGGAGTGTAAGCTCTGTTGTAAATTTGTTTCGGATTAAAAAAATGAGTTTGAAAGTTTGAAGGCTCAAATGAAGGTTGAAATAAATACGGCAGTCAAACCTACAAAATCACACAGTTTTGCCAATTCTCAGCTTACGATCATCCGAAGACACAATGGAGAAGAGAATCCTATTAAATAATTCATGAACAAACTTAAAACAGGATGACTGAAGAAACACAAGTTTAAAAATAGATTAACAGCAGAAATTGTAACACCGCTTGAGAACTGAAGTTCCATGCCCAGAGGTTTACATAACCAGTTGAAATAGCTCAATTTATATCGGATAAAGGAGCTCGATTCTCAGAAGATTAACCTATCGGGTGAAGTCAATTGACTATTGCTAGTGCTAAGAATGAGAGAAAATGACACGAACTGAACTGTGCTAGTGCGTTCCACGCCCCTACCCCACATTTCCCCGGGACCCCAATTAGCTCTCGGGGTTCTGAGTCCCGAGGAAGAAGAGAGGAGGGCAGTGACAAGTACATTGCAGAAAACGATAAGTCCAAGAACAAGACTAGCTATTCGGAATATCTACCAGAAAGTTTATACAGAGACACCTAGCAGTAAAGATAACATACAATAACACAACCTCAAAGTTACAGTCCCTGATTGTCAGATTCATAGATCAGATGCTAAGTGATCTGTTCACAAACTACAGAATTCGACTATTATCCAGGTGGTTATCAAACAACTCAACTCTATTGAAACCCGAGCTACCATTTTCTCAAACAACACTGGAAGACGTCACGCCATCAAAGTCATTGGCTGTCAGGTTCACTTGTTCGTTGTCGACTCCAATTACCAGTTCCAGCTTTACGCTCTCCTCGCTTTCTTTTATTTTTAGGAAAATGTATCTCTGAAGCTAAGCCTGACTTCAGAATTGATTGTTCTTGAGATACGGAAGTTTCTCCTCCTGCATCAGTATCTAATTCGGGAAGGGCTGCGTTATTGCTGTCTTCTTTTTCACTATTTTCACCATCTTGAGACTTCTCTGCAGATTCACCATGATTATTTTCAGAAGGTGGCCCCTCCACTTCAACCCCCTCATTATGTAGTATGTTATCCACAATCTGTAGAAACCAGTCGGAAACTTAGTGTCCAAAATAGAAAGTCTTAACGCAAACAGATAACTTGGACATAACTGTATCTTCATGGAAAAGTATACTGTGTCTCTGCATGTGGGAAAAATCTCAAGAGAAGAAATTGCGCTTATTCTGACATTTGATAATATGTCCTAAAGAAAGTCATTTGGGCTGTGGATCCCAAATTGTAACTTTACGGGGTGTAATGGGACAATAAACTTTTCTAGGGTTAATTACCTCATTTAATTTATTTAACCAAGTTTTTTTTTTTTTTGTGCAACGTCCTTGTTGAGAAGCAATTTAATCACTAACTACTATTCAAGGTGATCTTATTAAAAATAAGACTCGAGGCATCTTGTCGAGGTGGTTATTCCTTTGTTAGGTGGTCTAAATTCCTTCAACCAAGTCTTTCTATTCCCTGTAAACATATTTTTTAATGTATTAAAGACGGCATTGCTAACCTATTGAAGTTACAACCACCCAGGACAAACTGACACAAGAAGCCAGCAAGAGGTGGGGTGGATATGGTTATATTTTGTAACAGAGTACCATTCAAATATACTAATAAACAGAGGATGGAGTCTAACTCTTTCAGAAGAATCACCGACTTGTGCCTGATGCTGGGTGACATCAATAGATGACAATAAGCCAACTGTACTTTCAATTATATCAGGAACTGGAATGGCCTCTCCGTAGCTTGACACTGCGTCAGGCATAATAAAGTCCCCTAGATCATAGTATGACAAGTGCTGAGTTGGCATATGCAGACCTCCGACTGAAACTGTGTCTCCATTGCAAGCAGAGAATGTAGGGCTACGGATAGAGCTCGTTTGAGCATCATATGCCACAAGCTGGCTCAAGTTTTCAGACGAAGAAAATTTTGCGGCATTTTTCACCATCGTAGAATCAAGTCGAGCCTTCATTTTTTGAACCCGAGTCTGCACTAAACCAATCTTGTGAAGGATATGCTCGAGGTCATTGTCCTTTTCTTCAAGAAATGAACAATCATCATGAAATCCAGACTCATCATAGCCACTGTTATTCTGATCTGTTAACACCGATAAAAGAGAAGCTATACTCATCCCGCATCACAAGCAAAGTGTTTTCATCAAAGCAACAGAAAGAAAATGATACATTTACAAGATTAAGATAGTTGAAGAAATAATCATCACTAAAAGTAATGAAATCCAAATACACCCTTATCGTATATGTGAAATATAAAGGAAAACCGACAAATTACAAGATGTTAGACGGATGTTACCTTCAAAGCATGTACAATATTGCATCATATTAGTCTTCTATTTAACTTGAAAGTTTAAAATGACAATCAAATAATTTCAAATCACAAATTCAAAAGAAGAATGATGAAAGATTTTCGTACAACTAGATAGGAACATTTGATTTTTTAAGAGTGCTTCCTAGATGCATGCCAATTGGAAATGCTAAATAATTTCCATGCCTGTGAAAGCTGTGTGTTTAAAGACTCCATGATCTCATACGTTTGCTTGTTAATCAATGGAGAACCACTGACATACTGTAAAGTTTTAAAAGCAACATAGCTAGAAATGTCACTAGTAACATGGAAAAGTGGCATTTTGTACATAAATTTTCTCCAATCATGGTAGGAATAACAATAAACGCAAGTCATTGTAGATGATTAATCTGTTCAAAACAGTGATAGTTTTAGATATCTTGGTTTAACTATGATAGACGTCCCATCCAGTTCACCTATTCCAGGAAAGTCGGGAAGAGTGGAGAACGAACTGGCTGGAAAGAGTAACCACATTCTGTTGCAGGGGCAAGCGGTGTAACAGCATCAGTTAGGGAGAGGTTATAAATAGAAGTGAGAGGGGAAGAATAGGCAGGCAATAGTTGAGTAAAAGAGAGTCTAGTTTATCTTTTCCTGCTTTGTATTTCTGTGTAATTGCATTCAGAATTCAATAACAGTTCTTTGTTCCTATTTTCTTCCAGTGGATTCTTATCAGACTATTGACAAGGAATTAAAGAAGATGAATGCATAGAATTAGAGCAAGTTGGATAAAAAAAGTGTTTTAAGAATTCTACATGATAGAAAAATGTTTATAAAGTTCAAACAAAAATTCTACACTATGGTTAATAAATCAGCTATGTTTTGTGGTTCAAATTATTGCGTGGTTAAACAACAAATTGCTTATTAGACATGTCACAAAGTCATACAGCTTGATTTTGCGCCGAGAAAATTAAATTCCACTTTCCAGTGATATGAGAAAACAATACTTGAAACCTACTTTCAGAAGAACTATGGAAGTAAAAGGGAAATAAATTCTGACGTGAGGATGTGAATAATATATTTCTTCTAGTACATTTCATATAAAATTATTGTATATTGATATCATATAAAAAGAAAGGGGTTACTCTTATACTAGTTCAAGAATATTGATTATATATGGCAGTCTGGGATAATTTATAATTGAGTCGGTAATGAGCAAATTTACAAATCAGGTGAGTCTATGAATATCAAAAAGGCATGGAATTGAAGAATATTAGAAAGAAAGTACTAACAATGTTCAGTATCTTATAGGTATCATCCAAATGGTTTCAGAAATTTAAAAATTGTTGTTGTTGGTTGGGATATATATAACAGGACATTGTCCATGCTTCTTTAAACTAAAAGAAAGAACATTTCAAATTGATAGCAATTTCCTTGCAAAAATCAAACCGTACTTGAACTAAAACCTATTAGGCAACATGATAAAAGTATATTCTTGTATCCAGCAAAACAGAGCACATTATCTAGAACTTTGCTGTAAAAATCCAGACCAATCTAACCATTACATAACAAGACTAAATTAAATAGAAATCTAAAGTAAGCGACAACCAGACCAGAAATTGGTTAATTACTTCCAAAGAATCCCCTTCCCTTCATTCTTAAGTAGGATAAGGATAATATGGACTCAAAATGTTAGAAATGCTGACCAGACATCCTATTGAAAAAAATTCCATAGCCAAAGATCAGTCGTTTTAGTTAAAGCATCAAACTTCTAGACTTATCTAGAGATAATTCACATCAAAATTCAATCCTCTGATTGAGATTATGCATTCTCACCACTTACAAAGAATACTTCATGAAAATAAAAGGACAAAAGCTTCACAAACATGCAAGTAATATAGACAACCAAAGCAAAAATAAAAAAAAAAAATTATTACTAAGCAATCTAGGATTTAGTCCTACCTGGGATACCAAAGTCATCACATATAGGAGTTCCGTCCACATCATTCCACTTATTTTCTGCAATGTGTCACATCAAATGGGTAATTTCTCTACAACAACGATGACAGAAATATAGAGACAAAGTGTTTTTTATGTCCGATTGGATAGTACAAGATAGAATTATTGAATGAATACAAATAAAAACATTTTTGTTATCTTGTGCAACACTGTCCAGAAGTATAAAGAAAGAAGTCATACCATGACCAGAGAAAAGAATATGATTTGACATATATGATGCAATATCAGTTGTATCTTCCAATCTCTTCCGTTTTCTTCTCTTCATTGGCCCTTTTCTACGATATTGGGATTTAAATGGTAACGACCTTAAGCCAGATTGTTCAACTGTTCCTTGATCTATTGACATATGTTTTTTTCGTTCATGTGCTGCGATACACCTGTCATACTTTGATGCCTGTGACTCTAATTCCTTTATTCTTAATTCTGCCCATTTGCACCGCCACATCAGAGGATGTATGAAGTTTCTCCAGTGAGTGGTCAACTTTTTCTTCCTGAAAGAAGTAAATGAAAATCAGTTGAGAGCATTTATTCCTTATTATTAGTCGAGTACTGGAAAAACCAGATGTTAGCGAATTAATTGACTATACTTTTTAGTGATACATTTAAATAGAGAAAGGCCACGTATTTCAGCATTTATAACCAATATTCGCTAAATGAAAACAAAATAATATCACTATACTAGACAATGGACAAAATCAAAGGTTGAAAAGAAATAAACGGAGTGAAATGGAGAAATCCATCTAGTTAAGCTCCAACAATGTGGAGATCTTTTCTGGTGTATCAATATCTTTCAATAATTAGAAAGTTTGGTTTATGAATTACTGTAATCTAACCACTTAAAATAAAGCAAAATACATAAAAGTGCTCATGAAAATCTTTAAACTAGAAGAATTAATAGATAACAGGAACAAACCCGCACCTCATTGGAAATATACCGTTAAATGCATCATATGGAGGCATCACATCATTGTCGCCAAAAAACTGCGATTCAACTTCGGCATCACTCAATTCAGAACTATTCCCATTTCCAGAAGTGGTGTCGGCGAATGAGCTTGAATGTTCAGTTGCATCCGGATCCTCTTTTGCAACTACTTCTTTTTCCTTGTCACGTGCATATTCAATTACATCAACAGAGACATTTTCCGTACTCTTTGGATCTTCAATCTTTTCTTTAGACATATTTCCCATTCGATGGTTGGCCTCTTGAGGAAACTAGAGCCGTTCATAAATAAATATCTCACGATAATAAAAGTATTAGATACATCTTTTATGATCTACAAGGAGACAGAGCCCTTTTATACCTATGTTCAATAAGAAGAAAGACAATCGTGAGAACCAAAGTTATGTAGTTTGGAAGCTAAAGCAATTATGATGAGATAAAGATTAAGCACGCAAGATTGTGCACATATCGTAACATCCGAGGAAGAATCCTTATAATCCATTTAACCATCATAATCAATTATGATAAGATAAAGATTAACCACACAAGATTGTGCACATATGATCATAACATCTGAGGAAGAATCATTATAATCCGTTTAATCATCATAGTCAATGCCTGATTCAGTCCAATTCAACTAGATTTTCAAAATCTATTCCCAAATTATAGAACCAGCACAGAAATTGATTAATGCCTCCAATAGGCTTTCTTCACTTGTAAAACTGAAAATTCTAACCATCGAAAAACATGTTTGAAGTAAAACTACATAGAACAACTTAATCTATAATCAGTTCATTATACACAACAACAAAGGAGATAACACCAATTGAGAATAAATTAAGAAAAATCGAAAACTTAGATGGATTGAGCCCTGTTTGGTACGGATTCTTTAAAACTCATTTTTTCCATACTCATTTTCAACCACGTGTTATTCAAATAAAATAATTTTGCATGTGGACCCATAACTTTTCCAAACTTTTTAACTACACATTCTCCGTAAAACCACTTCACACAAAATATATTCTCAAAAAAATTATATCAAACAGGTCGTGAATCGTGTCTTAAGTAAACTTCAAGAAGGTTTGTTCACAAGAATGACGTGATTCCGTAACATAAACCGAAATAGTTTAATATATAGCTAAATTTGATTCAATTCCACCTTCCATTAGCTTCAGTCATGAGAATAATGGTATCGCTAAAAATTTCATATGGTCTACGCCAATTTTATTATGAATGAGACTTGTGTTATATTTAATAATTTTGAATTTTTATCTTATCTCTCCTAATATCAAAAGAAACATAATTAAATATTAAAAAAGGGAAGAAAAAAACGAAAAAGGAAAAATGATTCCTCAATTGCTTAGATGATCAATTATGACTCCATTAACAAAACCCAAGCTATGAACTATCATATCGGCCTAGACTAAATCAAATAAACCAAGAATTATATAATTAGATTCCCAGTACAAAATTCATGCTACATTTAACAAAAAAAAAAGTCCTTCTCAAATTTCCCAGTTGGATTTTGTAGTGCGCGTGTGTGAGCGATAGCAAAGCTGCTCCAGAAGCATGCATTACAAGAAATAGACTATTCCTTCAAATTTGCATGGAAAAAAAATCTCAAATTCAAGAAAGATGGTAAAAATGCATAATTGGAATTCATAGCTAAAACTCTGCAGAAACAAGCACTCGAATTTTGAGCTTCAGGAGAAGAAACCCACAAAACATGACCACAATTCTTGCAAAAAAGGGTGAGAGAAGGAAGGGTTTACCCAGCTGTGGAGTGAAGTTTGTGTGAGAGAGGAATGAGAGAGGCTCGGCGGCGACTGAACAAAGCGGCGTATCTGAGTAGAAGATGAAACGAACGTTATGTTTTCTTAGATACTTATAAATAATTATAGCGCACGGGTGTGACCTAGAAGACATTATGTAACTTATTTTACGTGTAATAATTCCCGCTTTTGGGCAACACCTGTTTTTAGAGTAATGCGCTTCTCACATATTTTATAACGTTAACCTCGTCATGTAAAATAGGTCGGGTCGACTCGCTCTTAAACCTTTTTTTATATATAGCGATCGAAACAAATAGGTTGAATCAATTTGCTTTTAGTTAATATCGGTTGTTTATGGATCAAACAAATTTATTTTTTATTTTTGTCGACTAAACAAGTGTAGGAAAATGCTTCTTGTGAGAATAGCCACTAGCATATTAGTAATTTAAATTTTTTAACAGATTCAAGAAAGAGAAAGCAGTGTGATTCGTCGACCGTGACAGTAAAAATTGACGTAGTCTGTAGAGGATGGCACCAGAGTGTAGTGCGGTCAGAATATAGGTGGCAATCGGACCAAGCGGTTCGTCAACTCGTAAAAAAGCGGCTCGTGAGCCGCTCGAGTTCGTCAAAAGACGAGCCCGAACCCGAGCAGAGCCTCCTCGGCTCGTGGGTTTTTTTTTTAAATTTTTTTTAAGGTTTAGAATAGGTATAGTTAAATTTTTTTTTTTTTTTTTAAATCCGAGCTCGCAAGCCAAGCTTGACCCACGAGTAACAAGCCGAGCTTGTTACAAACGAGCACGAGCCGAGCTCGTGCGTATACGGGCCGAGCCGACTCGGCTAGGTCCATTGCCACCACTAGGTCAGAATGATCCTCGTGTCCTTATCCTCCCAAGAATTTTCGAGATGAGGGACATAAAAGAAAAGAAATTAAAAAAATACTCACATTTAGAACCTTAATCACTTGTTTATTTAATATTATAGTTTATCGAAATACGATCTATATTTAAAAATATAACAATAAAATACTTGAGTTTCCAATAGTGCAAAAAAGAGATATTTTGATATTCCTAATACTAGGGATGAACATGGTATTTGGATAGTTTTCACCCTATTTTCAAATTAAGTCAAATCATTTTTCATGTTCTATTTTGTCTCAAATGACGGTTAACCTAACGACATAGACATAACACATTTTAAATATTATAAAACATAACTAATTTG
>CAIGRT010193050.1:0-35328 GCA_903798405.1 Fraxinus platypoda | reverse complement strand
AAGAAAATGCAACTTAAAGTGGTTGTACCTTAGAATTCGATTTTCATTTTCACGTTGCAATCAAACGGTTAAAATGAAATTCATTTTTCTCGGATGTGACATTTTTTATGAAATTCGTTGCTGGACCAAACCCTAAATCAGCCCCCATTTTCTCTCTCTATCCACTGTCATCATGTACCACCACCATGTCAATTCTGTACGTCGTGCAGTGCATATGTAAGCATCAAAGAAGAGGAAACAATCACTGCTTCGTGTGTCAGTGTGATTGTTGGTTGACCACCACCATCGCCGTTACTGATTGGGTAGTGGTTGACGGTACACAAAACTTTAATTAAAAAAAAAAATTTACTTTTTACAAAATTCATTCTAAAAAAATATATATATGACTCAAACGAGGGTTTCATTACTTATATGCATGCCTCTATACTTATTTTTTGGTGTGTGAATTTGGCATGGGGAAATGTGAAGAGCTTATCATGTTGTCGTGTAATTTGATAGCACGTATAGTTGAGACTTTAAAGTTTCATCTCGCAATATAAATCGATTAGGAGTAGTCGAACCCTTTCATAAATTTAAAATCATCTCAATAGGCGATCAATGTGAAATTTTTACTTGCACATCTCTAATAATTTTTAAGCAATTTATCTAATTATCACGGCCCTCACTTTTAGTCCTCTTTCTAATATAGAAGATCAAACGCTCCATTTGAATTTCCATCGTGTTTGTTGTATCAACTCCGCATTATCGTTGATGCTCTACAATATCGATGTGGACGTGAAAGTTTTGTCCAATCTTCTAATTAACGTAAGTGTATCTTTAAATCTAGTAAAAGTAAACTTCTATTTGCATGATTCGTGTGGGTCCGCTGACCTCACAAATTTTTGGAATTCTTATATTTTACTTTTTACTTTTTGAAAATTTAAAATTTTATTCTTCCACTCTTTTGAGCACGGTTCAAACTTTTTCTTAGATAACCCGAATTCGATAATAAATAATTTCTCATTTTTCCCCAATATCTCGAATTAATTTCATTAAAATTTAACTGATGTCAGTACTCGGCTTGTTGACACCGCCAATAGTCGCAGATATTAGATCAGACAACCTTTATTCTCATCTCAAATCTTAACCTACTATTAATGTCACGCTATTTCAAAAACCCTATATAACTTAGGGGCGGTTCTCTTTGTGTTTCAGTTTTGTATTTTGAATTTTAAATTCATTTTCTGTTTTGTGTTTTGAGTGTTCATTTCGAGATTGTTAAAAATGTGTTCTTTTTAACATTTTGAAAAATTGTTTTGAAAACACCCAAAACGCGTTTTGAAAATTTTGACTTGATTATAACTGAAAACACCCAAAACGACAAATTTGTCGTTTTGGGTTTTCTTTGTAAATTTTTAACTTGTTTTCAAAAACGAGTTTGCGAAAATAGGAAAAAGAACGTATCATTTTAGGTTTTGTGTTTTGAGTGTCTATTTTGATATTGTTGAAAATGTGTTCTTTTTAGCACTTTGAAAAATTGTTTTGAAAACATCCAAAACGTGTTTTGAAAATTTTGACTTGATTATAACTGAAAACACTCAAAATGACAAATTTGTCGTTTTGAGTTTTCTTTGTAAATTTTTAACTTGTTTTCAAAAAAGCGTTTTCGAAAATAGGAAAGAGAACGTTTTTTTACTGTTTTGGAAAATCTAAAACAAAAAATAACTTGAAAATGGTAAAGAGAACAGAGGCTTACTTTTTGACCCAGCTAATTTTGTCACTGCAAACGTTTCCAATTAAACTTTAGGACGATAATCTAATTCATTTACTTTAGTCTCTCAAAATCTTTGTCGTTTATACTTATTTTAACAATAGCCACCCAAGCACTTGGTCTGAATGGGAGATGAGAACTGTGACTGTGAGATCAACTTCCTCCACGCACACGGGTCATTATTTTGTGGCTGAAAAGGCATGCTAATGCGAAATGCACAGCTGAATAATTTATTTTAGAATATTAGAGAATTGTTACTTTTTGGTGTCATATCTTATCCCTACACTATTTACATAGCTTATCGTCAATATAATAAGAACAATGTGCCAATGATTCTGAGACACTAGCATCCATCGACAATGACCCAATTAGCTTTTTTAATGTAGTAGTGAATATGTACATGTACCAAACATTAAATTCTAGTTTCCATTTGTGCAGCATCTCAGCCACATATCGTATCTCTAGTGATTTGCTGGTCCATGTTCCATTTATATTTCACTTTCGCTTGAAAAGGTTTTTAACACGACGACCCAAGTATGGATGTCTTTTCAAAGGCTCGAAAAGGACATACGTCTCGTCACAAATACAGTTCCTGGTTATGCTATTTATGATTTTTTAAAGAAAGAACGTATAGTTATAACATTTGGGATCGTGAAACTTAGCCTCACCTATTGATTGAGGTTGATGTTGAGCTATGGCCGGACATTAGTTGTCATTTTGTTTGGTCAAGGGCTAGGTTGCGATCACGATGCCATCCGTGACATAAACATAAAATTTTTATTATTACATGTGAAAATTGTGGATCTAATTGTGCAATATTAATTAAAAAGATAGTCATGAATGAAATCAGATGTAGTGATGGATCTAATTTGGTCAAATTGAATAGTTATTTTATTTATTTGTCTTGTCTCCGTAAAATAGTAGTTTGCCAAGAATGTTTATGTCTATCTCGATCCGTTGGTCTTGAAGCAATTGACATGAGAATGTTTAGTTAGAGAGTCGGCAAGTTGATAAGTCGAATTAGGGACTGATTTAGCACAAGGAGCATAAAATAGGGACCACTTGTGCAAAATCTCCCCATAAAAGACAAATTTTTTTGTATTCTAGGGTGTGTGTGATGAATATTATTGAGGAAATAATGTATTTTAAATAGTGATATGATGGGAAATATATGGTTGAAAAGTAAGGAAAAGTTATTGACGTGATGAAAAATATTATTTTATTGAAGAGTGTGTGTTTGAAAATGAGTTTTGAAATAACGTGTGTCAAACAGGGGCCGAGTGTTTATCGTGCAGAAATTTTGAAGTCCAAAAACTTGAACACAACACTGGACTAGTTTTGTAATCATGGAATCACTAATCTATTTGATGAATTTATGAATATGTTGATACAGTAGTGGGTAAGAGACATGTCGTCGATCGGTGTTGTGGCAACAATGTGACAATACGTGTTGTTGCCACATCACCGATGACCCCATTGGTGATGTGGCAACATCACCAGTGGGCTCATATTTGTTTGTTGATATGTATAGAGAAAAATAGTTTAATTAAAATAAATCTACTTTTTTAATAGAAAAATAATCATACCTAAAAAATGAGGACAATATAAGCTTTACTGAATACAAAATTATAAAATAACTATGAAAAATATTACGATAAGCAAAATTTGTTTAAAATATCAATGAACATGAAAAATATAAATTCTTACTTTAAAGATTACGATAAGCAAAATTTGTTTAAAATATCAATGAAAATTAAAAATATAAATTCTTACTTTAAAGCTTTTAATTTGTTAAAATAAGAAATTTCAAAATTTCTATGGGTTTATCTAAATAGTGACTCTCTTGTATGATTATTAGTCTACAAGTGATTTGATACCTTAACCTAGTTAACGATTGGATTGGATTGGATTGGATTGGATTGGATTTTAAAAATATTTATGAAAGTGTATTATTACCATTTAAACATGGTTCGACAAAGACAATGATAATATTTTTAATTAAATAATACAAAGCATATTGAAATTAAATATATATTTTATTAATTAAATATATATCTTATTACCATTTAAACATATATTTTATTAATTAAATTTATTAAGGTTACAATTCCATATAATTTGATCACAAATTCTATATAATTAGTTACATATTATTAATTGATCACAAATCACAAATTTTATATGTCACAAACTATTTAATGGTCACAATTCAAAAATTTTATTGGTCACAATTTGTTCATCGATCACAAATCAAAAATTTATACATCATAATTTATTCATCGATCACAAATCTATCCATTTAAATAGTCACATATTATATTTCGGTCACAAACAGAAATTTTATATGTCACAAATTATCTGCGGTCACAATTCAAAAATTTTATAGGTCACAATTTGTTCATCGGCCACAAATGAAAAATTTATATGTCATAATTTATTTATCGGTCACAAATCACAAATATTATAAGTCACAACTTAGTAGACAATCACAAATTGTTAAATTATCGGTCACAAAATAACAATTTTTTAGGTCACACATTATTATTGGTCATAATTTATCTTTTTCATTGACCGCGTATTGTTTATAAATCACAGATTAACCAATTTAATGGTCACAATTAATCAAATAGTTTGTGACCAGAACCAACACTTGTGACTACCAGCTCACCACTTTCTCGAACTGCAGCACCCCACCGTCGTTGCCAGAACCAACACCTCTCGACAGCAACATCATCTCAAACAAATCAACGCATCACAGACCACCACATCGTCTCGCTAGATCTACCACTACCTCGACAGACTCATCGCCACCAACGTCTCACCATCACCTCCAACCACCACCACCACCAAAAAATCAGATCTAAAATTATCAGTCACACAGTACCGCACCATCATCGCACCCAACCACCGCAGCACCATACCCAACCACCAATCATCGCACCATTGCCACGATCGCCACCATCACCACAGAGGCCATCTCTCAAGCCATCCAACACCACCACAGCCACCACCACCAACTGCAAACACAACAAAACTCACATAAAAAAACTATGGCACTAGTTCGTGTCCAAAATTTCCCCAGATCCCATTATTTGGCGATGGCATCATCACCAACAAAGATCACCACCTCACTACCACCAACAAAAAACCACACAAAGACCATAACTTCACCACCACCAACAAAGATCACCACCGTGTGGTAATTGCAGTGCAAATCGTGCTACTTCAACAGCAAATGGTCAAGAATTGTTTCTTCAAGATAATATTTATAGAATCTGCCAATCTACAGCGGCGAGAACAAATACCCAAAAGTCGTTGCGTACGGCGAGAACAAAGACAACCATTATCGAATTTGCCAATCTGCGTGCGGCGTCGAGTGCCATCGCTCTGAAACCGTATGCCGCTGCGGCAGCGATTGGCTAGAGCGCCGTCCACTTGAATCGGCATCATGCCCCTATGGGCAAAGTGTCTTTCATGAGGATTTCTATTATTTTAGAGAGAGAGAGAGAGAGAGAGAGAGAGAGAGATAAAATTAAGGTTTTATGTTTGAATAATTATGATTTAAAGAGAGAAGATGAATCAGATTTAAAACTTATTTATTTAAAAATCAGGTCATAATTCAACATTTTAATTTTAATAATAATATTATTAAATTAAATTAGAGTGTGTTTGATACACATTAAAATGGAAAGAATGTATTTTTTTTGTGATGTGATGATGAATATGTGGTTGAAAAAGAAGAAAAAGTTATGGTGTTTTTGATACACCACTTTTCCCTAGAAAATGGAAAACATTTTTCATTTCCACCATTTTTCTCCTGTTTGATGACACAATTTTTCCAGGGAATTGTTTTTCTTCCTGACACACTCACGCGTTGGTTTTCTCACTTTTCATTGAATTTGTTTTCTTTGGGTTTTGTTGGTTTTCATTTTCCAACTTTCCTTCTTTTTTTTTTTTTTTATTTGCAATTAGAAAAAAAATTCTAAACACAATGGTAAAAAAAAATTATCACTTTTATTGACAAATTTCATGTAAAACAAAGCCAAACGAATGGTATTCGGCATGATAATTTTTTTTTTTATTTTTAAATTTTTTTTTCTTTTTGGCAATTGGAAGTTTGGAACAAATTTTAGACCCAATGGTAGAAAAAATTATGACTTTAATGGACAATGTTCATAAAAACAAAGTCAAATGGACACCAAAATTTCAACATTTTTTGGGTAGAAAATTATACCAATCAAACACAATTAATTACAATTCCCAATAAAACGAATTCTAGGCAATTCAATTCCTAGTAAAACATTTTCTTTCCATCAATTTTTCACATTTGCAATCAAACGGACCCTTATTGATGTGATGAAAAATATTATTTTATTGAAGAATGAGTGGTTGAAAATGAGTAAAAGAATTAGAATGAAAATGAGAATGAGAATGTGGCTCATAGGCTTAATCTACTTTTTAATTTTGTTACTCCCTCTCTTTATCTCTACACAGGAAAAAAAAATATCCCTAAAACCTACCTACTCTAACCCTATTTCACTTTATACAAGGTTACAGAAATAGCCATTTCTTCGACGACCGCTGCTATATTGGAGTTTTGGACGCTGCCTGCAGCGGCGCTCACCGTTGTGCGTAGCCGGGCTCACCACCGTTGCATGCAGTAGCGATGAATTTGGGGTTTTGGGGTGGTTACTTCCTCCTCCAATTTGCTTAGTAGGATGATTTTTTTTAATCATTGTCGTTCGTTTGCAATTGCAAATGATGGTGATGCAGTGGCAGTGGTGATAGTAAGGTGGAACGTCGTTCGATTGGTTCCGGTGATGGTATGGTGGAATGCGATGAAGAGCATTTGTGATCAATTATTGGGTGACCGTGATGAATAAAATAAATAATTTGTGACTAATAGATAATATGTGATATAAAAAAAAATGAGATTGCGAATAAATTTGTTATTATGGCTCACAATTTGTTAATTTGTCAATTTGTCATCAATTAACTGATAATGTGTGATCAATTAATTTGATTATTTATGATCGTGAAGTAAGTTGACCTATAAAATTTGTGATTTGAAGCCGAGAAATAATGTGACATATTAATTCGATAATTTGTGATCTATAAAATTTGTGATATGTTATCGAGAAATAATGCGCGACCAATTAATTTGATAATTTGTGATCGATAAATAAGTTGTCACTTATGAAATTTGTGATTTTGACTAGTACGTAACTGTGATCATAAACTGTATAAGTATTATAACCATAATATATTTAATCAGATATTTAATTAATAAAATTTGAATTATGACAAATTTTTTGAAATTTTGAAACAAGTTTCTTAATTTTGAAATTGTCCTTAGATATTGTTCCCTTAATCCTAAGAAAGGATTCAACAATGAGACTGACGAGGCCGGTTGGCCCTTTTCTTCTTCACCTTATCGAGAATTTTAGAGAGTTGGGAAGGGGAAATGACGAAAATTAAACGTATCATGTTATCACTAGTTTACTTATTTTTTAGATAAACCTTAAATTGTGAAACATAGAAAAAGAATAATAATCGGGGCGATACATGATTCCCCATTTTAAGATGTGGCAACTCGAGGTGATGCGAGACGGGACGAGTAATTTTATTATTTAGAGGCCTAGCCCTATGTCACAAGTAAAAAAATACATTATTGGTCAAAATTAAAGACCCCAGTAATAATAAACAACTTCTATCGTATTTTAACAAAGAAGCAACAATCAAACAGTGTAAAGACAAGTGATAAAGGAGAGGGAATTTTGGAAGAAGAACAAGTAAATGACACCACACTTCCCACTACATTCTACAGCCTTAAAGTGGGAATCGACTGCTGTACATTACCAATTCATGAGCAAATATAAATGCAAATTGTGCTTCTAAACTCTTTTTCTTTCATCAATTCTACCTTAAGTTTCTACTGCTAAAAGTACTGTTTAGGAAGAATAAAATGGCTTCTGAATCTGCAACGTATCCTAGTATGCCGATAGGAAGAGTCTTCAGCAGAATTTCTGATTTCTTCCGGCGAAGAAACAAATCAGTTAGCAACCAAAGATCAACCCAAGACCTTGAAAAGGAAGAGATTCAGTACCCGAGTCCCCTCTGTCTTTCATCGTCTTACTACAGTGTTTTCGTTGTTCGTCTTGCCATTATGGTATGTGGTTCTTGTTTCTGTGTCTTATTTTAAGTGAAGAAGCATTGGTACGTAGGGAATATGCGTGCTATATTGCCTATTTGGGTAATTACGAGAAAAAATCTGGTAGAACTTTGATTTGATTAGGTGAAACTTAGTGAAACTTGAAAGTTGTGAAAGAAAGTTGGGTAGGACAATGACACTGGACTGTACAGTTGTAACTTTTTCTCTTTCTGGTTCACTCTAATAAATATGCCATAAAAGGATATATTAAGGATCTATGGTGCAAAAGTAAACAATAATAGCGAAATAAACATAAATAGATGGAAGAGAGTAAAAAAAGTATATATTGGATTTTAGACTCTATATCCTGAATTACAGTAGTATTTCTGAATTTTCATATTAATTTGGATGATCAATGCAAGTGTCTTAAAATCTTTATTTGTTTCTCAAAAGAGTTGCAACTCTTCAAATTCAAATTTGAAAGAAACCTAATGGAAATGAAACATCACTTGAATAAGAAGAACTGCTTTGAAACTTTTGTAGTGGTTTTTGCGCAAGGATATGATTCCAACATATCTTAGACAATAGACAATTGTTTCGATTTCAATTGAAAATGCATTGATCCATCTATTTACCATTTAAAGAAAATCAAGATAAAATCATTGTATCACGATCTTTATGCAAACAGCAAGGTAAAGAACAAATTGAGGAGGAGGGTTATCTCTAGGCACAGTAGAACAGTTCTTGCTTTCCTACAGCTGATTTCCTGCCCCACTGGTTTATCTTAATGTCTTGGAAGAAGTGGAGGATGACTTGTCAGATTTTTAGTTTTTTCGTAGAAACTATGGGTTTTTGGAACTTGTGTGTCTTTACATCAGGAGCTTTATCCAGGTAGTCTAAGTTTTTGTTTGTTATTGTATTTATGCAGGTAATGCTGGCAATTTTGATAGGCTTACTAACTTTACTGACATGGCATTTTACTAGAGTCTACACAGCAAGATCGTTAAAGACTTTAGCATATGAACTTCGTCATGAACTTCTACAGCGACCAATATTACGAATGTGGAACATCCTTAATACCACTGTTGAAGTAGCAACTTCTCAAGTTAAGCTTTCAGATTATGTAATCCGGCGTTACAACAAGCCTGTTAACCTAGCACAACAAGTCGAGGTCATTGCTCAGCTGCCTAAACTTTTTGAAAGTTAGACGATTTAATGATTTCAATATAGTATTTAAGTATTTCTTAATTGTTTCTCATTTAAATTCTTGGTTATGAGCAGCTTTATGAAGCTATGAGGGATGTAACGTGGGCATTGTTTGCAAGTCGAAGAGCTCTCAATTCAATAACAATAAGCTATAAAAATGGCTTTGTCCAGGCTTTTCATAGAAATCACAAGAGTAATAATACATACTACATATACTCTGATCTGGCCAACTATTCTATAAGTGGAGTATATGGTGTCAACTTGCTTTCGTCTCATCAAGGATGGAATGATCAATCTATACACAATAACATGTCTGCAATTTGGTATCGACAACCCCTGGATCCCGTAAGTGGTGAAAAGATTGGAAACCCAAAGAAAATCCCTCCCGATGAATTAATCAACATTGCAGGAATTTCACAAGTGCCTGATGGTACAGCTTCTTGGCATGTGGCAGTAAGCAAATATACGGATTCGCCTTTGCTTTCAGCGGCATTGCCTGTTTGGGATCCATCTCATGAAAGCATAGTTGCTGTTGTGGGTGTAACTACTGCACTTTATAGTGTTGGACAATTGATGAAAGAACTTGTTGAAGCCCACAGTGGACACATATATTTAACCTCTCAAGAGGGTTGGTTACTTGCTACTTCCACCGATACTCCTTTATTAATGAATTCAACAACAGGGCCAAAGCTCATGATAGCTGCTGATTCCGCGGACAAGGTGATACGATCTGGGGCTGAGTGTTTGCAGAAAACATATGGCAGCAAATTTCCATCTAGCCAGGAAGTTCACATAGAAAATGCAAGGCTTGGCAATCAATTGTATTACATTGATTCCTTCTTCCTCAACTTAAAGAGACTTCCTATGGTATGTTTTCATTACAAATTCTCACTACCTTGAGTTAAAATTCGAGGCCTTTTGCTATAAACATTTTTTTTTATTCTATTATTTTTTTGATCATAAATAAAAATAACAAGCAACTCATTACAGGTTGGCGTTATTATCATTCCAAGGAAATATATAATGGGGAAAGTCGATGAGAAAGCTTATAAAACACTGATGATATTGATATCGGCATCTCTATGTATTATAGTAGTTGGATGTATCTGTGTCTTCATATTGACAAATGGAGTGTCAAAGGAAATGAAACTAAGGGCAGAACTGATAAGCCATTTAGATGCAAGAAGGAAGGCAGAGGCATCAAGCAACTACAAAAGTCAGTTTTTAGCAAATATGAGGTAATTATCAATAGTAGCTTCAAGGTTTCATCAATGTATAGCTAATTATTGTGCAAGTTTTATTGTCAAACTCTAGGTTGTTTATGAGGAGCAGTGTTGTCTTTAATGTGGTTCTATATAATTATTAACAAGTTTTCATGTTATTTTTTAATGGGCTAGAAAGATACTTTAGCTAACCAGAATACTTGTCTCTACATAAGTAGACATATTAGACACTGAATTTTATTTCTTTCATGTATTGACTAAGAGTTGGAAAAGGAAGAGGATATCAAAATTAACATGCCCTAATATGTTTGTAAAATATTTGGTTTCATTAAATATTCAGTAGATGTAGTAATTGATGGAATAGAGTGGCAAAAAAGGATTCTCATAGCACATCTTCTAAGGCGTAATACTTTTAATGAATTTCAAAACCTTAGTGATTTGATATTGTTGAATCACTTAATCTAAAAGCTTAATCTATAAGAGGGATCGTGTTGAAGACAATATTTAAATGATATATGTGTGGTTCTATCTAACAGCTTAAATTTTGAAATCAAGTGGTTCAACAAATGTTAGTGCATAGCAGCTAAAATCTCATGTAACCACTAGACTTTACCTTAAAGCGAACTGAATGGTGCTTAGCTGATACAATTCATAAACATGTCTTCTGTGTGGTTATTGTGTTGTGTTCCCATGTTTAATTGACCTTTTGTATTAATTATTTATCGGATAATAGTTGACTATTAACTGAAAGCATGATGGCTGAGATACATCAAACACCAGCTTGCAAAACTTTTTTGAAGATTATGAATTATTTAATGCATTTAAGTTATATGCTGATGAAATCACCTTTTTTTTTTTTTTAATGTCAAAAGTCACGAGCTGCGGACACCTATGGCTGCAGTGATTGGATTGCTGGATATTCTTCTAAGTGACGATTGTCTCACGAACGAACAATATGCAATGATTACTCAGATTCGTAAATGTTCTACTGCTTTACTGCGGCTTCTCAACAATATTTTGGATCTCAGCAAGGTGACAACTAATAAGTGAAAGAATGTTTCTCATGTTCATGCAAGCAAGTTTTTTAGTTTATACTAAGCAAATAGTTGCAATATTGACATGTCACAGGACAAAGTAGAAACTTAAGCAAGAATATCCAGAAAATTTTTGGTACCTTATTTTCTAGAAAGATAATGAATTAATTAAAGGAAAATTTGTCCCAGAAGCTAAAAAATTAGTATGCTTTCATTCTATTGGTTCTGGTCAAGGAACTAACATATCATTGTTAATAGAAGAAAGGAATTGTGGATCAAACAATTAATACAAAAATACTGAGTGTTAGTGTTATGGATTTTAATAGTACTGATAGAATTTTTGTTGTACTATTTAGTCTTCTTCGATACTGCATACCAAACATGGACTGAGAGCACAGTTTGTATAATCATTGGGAAAAATATGAAATCATATATTGTCATCTGAAACTTTGTACAGGTAGAATCTGGGAAGCTAGTACTAGAGGAAACTGAGTTTGATTTAGGTCGAGAACTTGAAGGGCTTATTGATATGTTCTCTGTCCAGTGCATTAACCACAATGTAGAGACTGTGCTTGATATCTCTGGTACTGTTTCAACCTTTTGTCATATCTATAGAAGTCTATGTTTGATCCTTAGCATCTGTTATATAATGCCATCTTATT
The DNA here is from genome assembly GCA_903798405.1 of Fraxinus platypoda. Taxonomy (NCBI): domain Eukaryota; kingdom Viridiplantae; phylum Streptophyta; class Magnoliopsida; order Lamiales; family Oleaceae; genus Fraxinus; species Fraxinus platypoda. The sequence goes on along the minus strand of CAIGRT010193050.1, from coordinate 23,302 downwards.
AAGTTTCTAAATACATAGTATTGTTGATGGTCTTCAATACAGACGATATGCCAAAAGTAGTCCGAGGAGATTCTGGTAGAGTTGTTCAAATTTTCATGAACCTAATCAACAATTCTATCAAATTCACAACCTGTAAGTTTTTCCTTGATGAGTTCGTTTCATTTACTACTTAGTCTCAGCTTTAAATGGGGAAAACTCAAATTCATTGTTTTTTCATTTCAATAGGAAGTCCATGATTGCAAGTCATTGAACATGCTAATAAGATATATTAAAGTGATAAAAAAACGTAACAAAGGTTCAACTGGAGATCTAGAATCTGAGTTTTTCTTTTTCAATATTCCCATGTCGAGTCTAAAGTTCTCAACTTCTGACAGCGGGCTATGTCATTCTGCGGGCCTGGTGTGAGAATCTAGACACAGACAGTAATGCAAGGAAGCTGTCTACAAATCAGATGGATTCCTGGTGGGTACAAAAGATGAAACTGAAGCGGCAGGGATGGCACAGTAAGAGATCATCCAAGAAAGATAACAAAATAATTCTTTGGTTCGAAGTTGACGACACTGGTTGCGGTATGAAACTTAAGCTATATAAAAATATATGAATAGACATAATTAATCTTGTTTCTAACTACTTCATTTTATGTCTGACCTTTGCATTTCTCAACTACTAGGGATTGATCCAAGCAAATGGGAATCTGTGTTTGAAAGTTTTGAGCAAGCTGATCCCTCAACAACTCGGTTGTAAGCAGTTTATAAGTCTAGATGTTGTCTGTTGAGAGGCATAATTTAGGGTTATTTTTAACTCCTTTTACAATTATATTTTTATCCATAAAAGCAACTGATCTAATCACTGGAACTGAAGCACTGGGAATTAATATAACTGATGGTTTTCTTTAATTTTCAGGCATGGGGGCACTGGCCTCGGCCTGTGCATAGTACGAACCTTGGTGAGTTGAATAATTTTTTAGAACTGGTCTTTGAATTCAGAGATATACATCTAAGAGAAGATATTCCATGTAAAGCATGAGAAGGAATATGTTTGAGACTAAGCAACTTTAAGGGTGGGTTTGATGGATATTATTGAGGAAAGAATGTATTTTATATAGTGATATGATGGGAAATATGTGGTTAAAAAGTAAGGAAAAGTTATTGATGTGATATAAAATATTATTTTATTGAAGAATGTGTGGTTGAAAATGAGTTTTGTGGAAAAATGTATTTTAAATAGTGATGTGATGTAAAATATGTAGTTAAAAAATAAGGATAAGTTTTGGATGTGATGAAAAATATTATTTTATTAAAGAATGTGTGGTTGAAAATGAGTTTTGAAAGCATGTATTTTGAAAGAATGTGTGTCAAACAGGGGCTAAGTATGTAGAGACATTTTAAGTTACTTTTAAGCTTAGTCAAACATGCCATGCATATGTATCGGAAACTGGTAGACCAAGTTAAATTATCAATTAGCCTTTGAGTGATCCATAATGTGTTGCACAAAAATATTGCTGAAAATTTATATCACTCTGTATCTGTTGATTCTGTATAATGATAATATTATTGCTAACAGGTCAACAAGATGAATGGAGAAATCAAAGTGGTGAAGAAGAGTGGACCAGGAACCCTGATGCAACTGTATCTGATTCTCAGCACACCAGCAGAGAGCACAAAACAGCAGTACCTATCAAATCTCAAAGAAAAGAACCTGACTGTGAGGAGAACTACTATATATTCCTAATTCTCGCTTTACACTAAAAAAATTCACTTTAACAACATATTAGTATGCTGATGTGTAATAATATTAAACAACCCAGATGTAGTCTGTGCTAATGAAAATCAGGATGGGCTAGTGTTCCACTTGTAAAAGATGTCCTAAAAAGCATTCAAGTAAACAATGTTCCATGCTAAATTGAATTTTACATTGTTACAAATTTCTTATGTTTCAGAAGTCGTAGCAATTATTGATTAGTGAAGTTGAATGCAGGTGTTGCTTGCACTTAACGGCAGAATGACCAGAATGATTATGAGCCAGTGGTTGCAAAAAAATGGGGTGTATACCTATGAAGCCTCTGATTGGAATGGGTTGACACAAAATCTTCAGGAACTCTTCAAAGTACAAAGCCTAAACTCACTTTCAAAACCTGAAGAATCAAACCTAGAAAGCAGTATTGCCTCTGTTTTGATCATAATTATTGACATTGGACTCCTAGACTTGAGCACTGATATATGGAAGCAACAGCTCGATGTTCTACAGAAATACTTTGGCAGAGTGACATTTGCATGGATCTTAAACCATGACATCTTCAATACCATTAAGACAGAACTCCGGAGCAGAGGGCATCTGTTGATGGTTAATAGACCTCTGTACAAAGCAAAAATGATTCAGATATTAGAAGCTGTCATAAGGGACAGGAATTTTCAGCTGCAAAACAATGTGAATGGTTTACCAGCTACGGTAGCGGAAAGACAAGTCCATGAATGTCTTGAAATTGATGCTATACATTCTACTTCTGTCAGTTCGGGTGATTCCGACAAGTCCGAGAAAGTGAGTTCTAATACTATAAATGCATTTCATGGTGCCGAGAAGAGCAGTGAACATTTCTCTGATGCACTTTCCCCGCAATGCGTTATACATAGTAACGGCTCTTCTTCTGACCTAACTCGAGCAAATCTAGAAGAGGATGCTTCTGACATGGATGGTCTAGATCAAAGAAGAAGTAAAGAACAAAATTGGACTAGATCTTGTCCAGAAGAGAAAGGTAGTGCATGCTCGTATAAGGTAGTGAATGAACGAAAATCTCTCGAGGGTCTACGCATACTTCTTGCAGAAGATACGCCAGTACTGCAGAGAGTTGCAACCATAATGCTGGAAAAAATGGGGGCTGAAGTAGTTGTTGTAGGAGATGGAATCCAGGCCGTTGATGCTCTACAATACATAACTATTTCAAATGAGTATAAAGAGGAATCCCTCTTGGTTGATAGCAACTTGAGAACCACTCGTACAGAAGAATTGCCATATGACTTGGTTTTAATGGATTGTCAAGTAAGTTTATGAACTGTAGTGTCTCACCATTTTTATTTCTGAAAAATTGTTCCATGTATCAAAGTCTTGATGAAAAATTGAATCTTGTCTGCACTTGACAGGATATATTGAAGCTTAAATTTAAATAAATCATTGTGCCCCCTCCCTAACAGTCTAAACTTTTAGATGAGTGGTTCTACTTTATCATATTATTCTCTTCTTCCTATCTTGACCATCACGTATTCATTTGAATTTTATTTTGTTTATTGTGGAGTCATTTGCAGTAGCATCAAATTTTACAACCTTTTTAAACTGCAGATGCCAAAGATGGACGGCTATGAAGCAACAAGGGCTATCAGAAAATCAGAATCTGGAACTGGATTGCACATCCCAATTGTTGCACTAACTGCTCATGCGATGTCTTGCGATGAAGCAAAATGCTTAGAAGTTGGTATGGATGCTTATCTTACAAAGCCAATTGACTGTAAACGCATGGTATCCACCATCCTTTCTTTAACTAAGAGAATAGTCTGACCGTAAAACTTTGAACTGCTCCAGTACTGGTGGTTCTACACACAGGAAAATAAGACAAGGTATTGAAAAAAAGAGAAAAAATTAACAAAATAAATAAGCTCATGCACAGTTTTCGTGTATAGAAAAGATTGGCTACTTAATTATTTTTGCTTCTACATGTATACCAAGCATGTTATCACATATTCTGAGTTCTTGATTTAGTTAGTTCACATGTCAGTATATTTGTATAATATGTTTTAAACTGCAAAACTTGCTAATGAAACTAAAAATATCTCTCTATTTATTATGAGTAGATCTTATTAGGAATTTCTGGAAATTATTTTTGCTAGGACCTACAGTGGTATTTTAACCGAAAGTGGAAAATTGAATAATTATTTGTGAATTATGTGAAGAATCTACAGGTAGGGTTCCTTAGATGCATAAAATTATAGGGTACCTTAGTCTTTTGAAAATATATTCAAAAGTTAACTTGATGTAGTTTCATGTACCATTGCTTCAACAAGATGAGATTAATTTCTTGGTTAAAGTTGCCACGGAATATATTGGGGGGTCCACGTTGTTAAGAATGGGGGTTCCATCTTTAAAGGTCAACCTTATTAAGAGAAGTAACTCAATTCTTTATAAGTTGGTCTATGTTTACATCTTTATTCGATGTGAGATTCTATCCCTTAACACACGTCAACTGTCAAGAAAATAAATTCTATCCTCGTTGTCTCTGCAAAGGAGCAACTTGCAAGTCTGCTCAGCATTTTCAAAGATGAACGAGTGACTTAATACACTTTGATGCTTAATTCAGTGTGGTTGAAATTTTGTGGGAGAAATTCTGCAGAGTTTTGAAATGTGTTGGTTTGAAACACTTGGGGTTGGAACATTTATGTGCTTCTCATTAGAATGTGATGATAGAATCATCTTTCCAATCCAAATCTTAAAATACATGTTTTACCAATCAAATTGTGCAGAATTCTTCTTTGTGAACTTGTTACAAACCTTGAAGATTATCGAACTGTTTTTCGCCCTTTTCTTAGAATGTGTGTTTACCTTACTCAATTCAGTTCAATATTTACACAAAAAACTGACGAGGGTTTTTCATGGAGTGAATGAAATGAACCTCTAGAGTTAGTAAATACTCATATGTATGAAGTATGAACCTTTTCAAGCACGATGTAAGTGTATTTCATATTTCATCATTTTCACGGTTATTTTTCCTCTGTATCTTTAAAGCCGAGGCAAAGAATCAGACATGGGAAAATATCAAAGCAATGGTTTAAAGATTCCAGACATAAACATCAATATATACAGAAGAAATAGTAAGATAGATGTTATCATGTTTCACTACGACATCTCCAATGAAATAAGATCAATATGTTTGGACATTAGTTAATTGGCGCTTCTGTTTATTGCATACAAGTAACTCAAGATCACCACTGCTGCAGCAACAGCAGTTTTTGCCAATATTTTCTTCATGGCCGAAGGATGAGTAAATCCAAGCTCCGAGAGTTTCTTATGTGAGGCTGCGTAATCTCTGAAGAATGCATCTTCATCCTGTTTAGGCGAGAAAGAAAAGATACTGAACTTGGTTGGTAACACGGGAAGCATAACCATGTCAAATGGTTCAAATCCTAAAATTGCTCGTCTCAAATAAACTCTATCTGATGTGTTTTTGAATAGCAAACACCCATTTTGGTGATGGAAAACAGTAAGAGAAAAATGATAAATACAGTGAAATCGTAACATACAAACTACATTACCTTAGCATAAAGTTCGACATAACTCCGGAACACAGGATCATCCAGCAGAGCTTTATCAGTAGGAAGTTTTAGGAGACCTTCTGAATCTCCTTTAATAAGCTCCCTGGTTTATCATATATAAATGGCAATTCAATTAGCAATACATATTAATAAGAAATCTTATACCAATTCAGAAATCTTACACAAAATAAGAATTGTCAAATTTCAGAGGCTCTTTTGTCCAAGGCCCTTCAAATCCCGATCTCTCACGATAAGCCCTTCCCTGTAAAAGATAATTTATGTTTATTTAGGTCTGGTGATAGTTATCAACTATTAATCAGATGAAGGTGTCGAAAAATACCAATGTGTGACCCCCTGATAATGCTACGATATCCTTCTCAGATAGACCCATTCGATAGAATACGTCTCTTAGATGTGAAGCACCTAGGAATGGGAAAAAGTAGAACGAAGATTAGAAAAGCATATTTGGTTGATGAGTAATGCTTATTGTACATCATTAGACTTGAGCCCACAATTGGTTTCCTTAAAACCTTACGCCAATCCTAGACAAGTACTATAATTTTAGGAATATGGCTAGCACTAATTACTTTATGATTAAGGTAGTGTTAGATATGGAAGGACTTCAATGATAACTCGACGTTGTAATGCTGCCACCAAAAACAATAAAAATAAAAATTCTTCCCTTTCACTACATGGGTTACAGAAACAACAAAAAAAACATTCTTCAGACTTATCGATATGGCATTTCAGAGAGAAATATATTGTATTCATACAAAATGGACAGAAGAAACAGTGATGGAGATACAAAAGTGAGCCCAAGTGAGTAAAATGCAAATGCAAAAGTTCATCCCTGATAAGCACAATGTAATAGTATAACATAAGCAATATTCATATTCTAAAACATTGTTGAAGGGATCAAGCCTTGTTTCAAGCTTCTAGTGGTTGAATCCACTTTGTCCTGTTTTTTGCACTTCCAGAAACCATCAATTGCAACTTTTACAAGTGGAAATGTTTTGATTCTCTATTACTTCCTTTAGCCTACATGTGAAAATCTGTAACTCTTAGTCTTTGTGTTGTAATCTCTTTTCTTGTGGTAAGAATTAGGGTTGTTTAGCACAATCCTTGAGAGTTTTCTGAGTGCTTGGTTACTAATTTGTATATAAAGAGGCTAGAAAGAACTTGAAAACTCTGATTTTTTTCATACATTTTTGTACGATTTCTTGGTTGATATTAGTGGATCTGGTGCAATATCTCTTGGCAGATATTCAACGGGTGATTAGGTCAATCGACTGAACATTCGGGCCCTTTTAGGGTTAAACAATTCTTGTGTTCTTGTGTTTTAAGTTTTTCTGCAATTTTAAGTTTCTTAAGCTTTTGTATAAACTGGTTTGTTACGTTTTGGGACTAACAAGTGGTATCAGAGCTTATTCAGAAAACCCTAGTTTTTAAAAATCTTTTATAAATTGCAAATCTGTTTTCTTTTTGAAGATTTTTTGCACGAAATTAGGGGCTGTTATCTTCGTATTTCAGTTTTTTGTTTTGAGTTTTGAATTCATTTTGAGTTTTGTGTTTTGAGTGTTCATTTTGAGATTGTTGAAAACGCGTTCTTTTTGTCATTTTCAAAAATTATTTTCAAAAATTAAAAAATGAAGTTTTGGCTTGGTTTTAACTGAAAACAGCTAAAACGACCATTTTGGTGTTTTCTGTTTTCTTTATAAATTTTAAACTCTAAAAATGAAGTTTTGGCTTGGTTTTAACTAAAAACAACTAAAATGACTTTTTTGACGTTTTCCGTTTTCTTTGTAAATTTTAAAATTCTTTTTATGAAAATAGGTAAGTAAACGTGTTTTCAGTGTTTTCGAAAATTAAAAATTGAAAAGAGTTGATCTACTCTCGATTCAACTTTGGTTGGATTGCCTGGTGATAATTTGGTACTTTTGGGTTTAAATCCTCAAGTCCTTTCGAAATCGTATATTGTTTATGAGATTAAAACTCTTTGTTTTTCAAAACCTTCAAACTCGGTTTTGACTCTTTTAGATCTGTTGTTTATACCGAGTTCTGGTAATTTTGGGTTTGACTCGTTACTGAGTCTTGGTGGATCTTATAACTCGTACTAATTTTTGGCAAGTTGAGTTAACTCACTCTGATTCCTACTAAGTTCCTGACTCACTACTAAGTGTTACTGAGTTACTGTAACTCGTTGGTTCTTGTACTTAAATTGGGATTCTTAGTTCAACTTTGGTATTTTCTGATTGCTTCCTTCATTCTGAAATTTTGAGATTTCAGATTCCGATATCTTCTAAACTCTCCCTTAAACCTGTTAATTATTCCTGTTAATTCTGAAATTGGTTATTAAGGTAAGGAATCTGTCATTACTTTTCCTTTGTCCAAGTTCTCATGCGAGGATCTACGAATCTGAAGGAGTAGTGGAATCCAGGGTTACCACTCCTTAAACCTGTTTTAAATTGACAATTACATTCGTTAACTGTAATATTTGTGATTGTGTGAATTGCATGATAAGTAGGTACAATTGGTTATACCTGCTTGAATTAAGAATACATTGTGTGTTGTATAATTGTAATTTTGTGATCATACTTGTCAATATGTCTACTAGACAAAAATTTGAAGTTGAAACATGGAATGGTACTGGAGATTTTAGTCTCTGGCGCCAGAGAGCACTATTACTACAACAGAGATGTGCTGTTGCTCTTGATGGATCTTGGGCTGGTAAGACAATCGCTCTTTTTCCTATACTTGGCTGCTTCTTGCTCACCAAAGCGGGAAAGCTAGCGGTCGCGTGTGAATTCTTTGAAAGCAAGGGGCGGCCTGATTCGACATTGTTGTAGTTCCTATAGGAGGCAAGAACTAGATGAAATTGCCTGGAGTTCCATCTTTCTTCACCTATCTGATAGTGTGATTAGGAAAGTTGGTGAAACCACTAATACCCAGACATTATGGGCTAAGTTAGGAACACTGTACCTAACTAAAACTATGCCTAATAAGTGTTACATTCTAAGGCAGTTCTATAACTTTAGATTTGACTCATCTCACAGCCTAGAACAAAACATTGACAAATACACAAAATTAATTCAAGATTTAGCTAACTGTGATGAGAAACTTTCTGATGACCAACAAGTTGTTGGCCTGTTGAATTCACTAAGTGATAAATAAAGGGACATCAGAAAAACTTTAGAATATGGGAGAGAAGGTCTTACTGTTGATATCATAATTTCTGCCTTAAGGAATAAAGAACTTGAACTAAAAACTGAGTTCAAAGATCCTAAAATTGGTAAAGGGTTACATATAAAAGAAAAACAAAACCAAAGTAAGAAGAATAATGTGTGTAATTTTAATTCTTCTAACAAAGATAAACCCCTGAAGTAGAAAATCAAAGATAGAAATAAAAATCAAGTGAAGACCAAGAATCAAGTGAAGAAGTGTTACTATTGTGGAAAAACGAGACATTTAATAAAGGATTGTTTTCAAGAAAATTTATGATATGAAAGAAATTCACATGGTTCTACTACTATAGCATGCAAGAATGATCCTAATATTCAGGGTGTTGTTCTTGTCAGTACACCGAGAAGAGATCCAAATGAGTGGGTCTTTGATTCTGGCTGCACTTTCCACATGTGTCCCATTAAAGAATGGTTCTCTAAATTTGTTGATCTCAATGGAGGACAAATTCAAATGGAAAATGACATGAGTTGTCAGATTAAAGGAATTGAAATATGGTTAAACAACAATTATATACTTGAGTTAAATAATACTAGATATGTGCCTGAACTCAAAAGAAATCTAATCTCTTTGGGAGAATTAGATGAAAGATACAATATATTGATTCATAAAGGCCTTATAAAACTGAATTATGATAACAAAGTAGTTATATCCTCTCCTAAGGTAAATGAAATTTTTACTGTCTATGCTGAACCTTTAGTAGGTTACAGTTTTGCAGATGTAAATTTTACCTCTAATAAGTCTTTAATCGGCACAAAAGACTTGGTCACATTTATGAAAATGGACTGATTTTCTAAAATAAACTTGAATGTTTTGAAATGATAATATTGAAAAGCTAGATTTTTGTGAAGACTGTATAATTGGAAAACAGAAAATATCACCTTTCAAAATTGGAGTTCACAAATCCACTTCTATTTAAGATTATTTACAGGCTGATCTATAGGGTCCTGCTTCTGTAAATACCTTAAGTGGATTTAAGTTTTATTTACTAATAGTAGATGATTTTTCAAGGAAAATATGGACTTCTCTTTTAAGACAAAAATCTGACACTTTTCAAACTTTCAAACAATGGAAATTGATGATTGAAAATCAAACAAATAAGAAATCAAAGCACTTAGAACTAATAATGAACTTGAATTTTGTAATTTTGAATTTGATTCCTTTTGTAAAGAGAGTGGAATTTTAAGACATAGAACTGTAACATACACCTCGAAGCAAAATGGTGTTTTTGAGAGGATGAACAAGACTTTTTTGGAAAAGGTCAGATGTATGTTGCACAATTCTGATCTGCCAAAGTTTCTCTGGGGAGAAGCCCTAAAAACTTCCACCTATCTTATAAACAGAAGTTCATCTAGTTCCGTTGATTTTCGAGTCCCTGAAAAATTGTGGCCAGGAAAGACACCAAACTATATTAGACTTAAATTTTTTGGTTGTACAGCTTACTCTCATCAAAGTGAAGGTAAACTTGAACCTCGATCCTTAAAATGTGTTTTTCTAGGCCATGGAGAAGAAACTGAAGGTTATAGACTTTGGGTTAAAGGCCAAAATGGTTTTAAGGTGATTATTAGCAGAAATGTCATTTTTAATGAAAATGACATACCCTACAATAACTTATCAGACTTGAAACCTAATGAAGTTGCACCTGTTAAAGAGACTATCTTGGAAAATCAAATTGAAAATGCTGAAAATCAAGATGATTTGATTGAGGTGGAAACTATTCAATCTGAAATAAATCATTATCAAACCGAATCAGAAATTGAAACTAAATCTATTAACCCATCTCTTGCTGAGTATCAACTTACAAGAGATAGAGAAAGAAGGAACAGAATACCTTCAACCAGATTCAGTAATGATGATTTCGTAACTCTATTCTCTGCATTAGACTCCTTAAATTCTGAACCTACCACTTTTGAGGAAGTTGTTAACTGCCCAGATTTTAAGTTATGGAAAGAAGCCATAAATGAAGAAATGGATTCTTTAATTAAAAATAAAACTTGGGTTTTAGTTAACAGACCTAAAGATAAAAAGGTAGTTGACTACAAGTGGATTTTTAAAATCAAACAAGGAAATTCTAATACAAAAAATTAAAGATATAAAGCCAAATTAGTGGCAAAAGATTTCACTCAAAAGGAAGGAGTGGATTACAATGAAATTTTTTCACCAGTTGCAAAGTATACCTCTATCAGAGTTTTGTTAGCCTTAACTGCACACTTTAACTGGGAATTAGAACAACTTGATATTAAAACAGCTTTTATTAATGGTGATCTAGATGAGATGATATATATGAATCAACCTATTGGGTATGAATTTAAATCAAAATCTGAAAAGGTTTGCTTATTGAAAAAGTCTCTTTATGGCCTAAAACAACAGTGTTATATAAAATTTGATTCCTATGCGCAGTCTTTGGGTTTTGTTAAGAACAATTATGATTCCTATTTCTTCTACAAAGGGTCAAGTGGACCTAAATCCATTTACTTGTTATTATATATTGATGACGTGTTATTTGCTTCTCATGATAGATCTGAAATAGATTTTATTAAATCAAAACTAAAATCTGAATTTGAAATGAAAGATTTGGGTCAAACTAAAACGATTTTAGGAATGGAAATAGGAATAGAAATAATTGCATTTTATTTTTGAAACAATGTTCTTATGTAAAGAAAATACTTAAGAAATTTTCTATGCTTGAATTTAAACATGTTTCTTTGCCCATTGCAAATCACTTTAAACTATCTAGTGATCAATCACCTAAAACTGATGATGAATTGAGAAGAATGGAAAAAGTTCCTTATGCTAATGCTGTATGATCCATTATGTACCTTATGGTGTGCACAAGACCTGACTTAGCTCATGGTATTAGCATTTTAAATAGGTTTATGGCAAATCCAGGTGAAACACACTGATTAGCTATAAAATGGATGTTTAAATACTTAAAAGGTTTTTCTGACTTAGGGCTAATGAGGGATATACTGATTCTGATTTTGTTGGTGATCTAGATAAACGAAGATCCACATCATCTTACATTTTTGCTCTCTGTAATGGATGTATTAGTTGGAAATCTCAACTGCAAAAATTAGTTGCCTTGTCTTCAACTGAGGTTGAATATATTGCTACTTGTGATGCTGTTAAAGAAAGTATTTGGTTAAGAGGGTTATTAAATTAAATTAGTTTTATGAATGATTCTGTAAAAATTTACACTGATGATCAAAGTGTTATTCATCTCAGTAAAAATCCGGTATATCATGATAGAACAAATCATGTTGATATAAAGTTTCACTTTGTGAGAAACATGGTTGAAAAAGGTTTGATGTCCTTAGTTAAAATTCCTACGGAATACAATCCCTCTTATTTAGCAACCAAAATTTTGACTCTAAATAAATTTAGAAACTGCTTGAAAATAAAGTTAAGTAATGTCTAGATCCATTAGTTGATGCCAAGAAAGAGTTCGGGAAGGTGGAGATTGTTAAATAAGTGGGTTGCCTAAATATTTTTAGCCGGTTAGGCTGTCTTAATTCTCGAAAAAGGGTTTGAAGGCCCAGTTCTTAAACGAGTTTTCAGTTACACGTTTTTGGCATCTTTGAGTGAGTTGTGATCTGCCATACATGTGGTTGAATTCTGACCCTGGATCTAAACCGGTTGATAAGGATAGATATTATACTTAGTTTTTCGTTCTTCTTCTTCAATGTTGTCTTTTAAAAAGTTCTCTCTCTAAGTGAATAAGGGTTTCTCTAAAAATCCATAACTCTTAGGGCATGTTTGGGCCGGATTAAAATCTGATTTTAATCTAAATCAAAGTCAAACAATCAATATTAACCACATCTTTCATGAGTCTCACATCTTTTCGACCACACATTTCAAAAACTTCTATCACAATTCACTAAAAATCTAATTTTAATCCCCACCAAACACCCTCTTAATCTTGTTTGTCCAAGGGTAGCTATAGAACTTTTGTGTAAAGATCTATGAATATCTCATTAGGTCATATGGTTTATCCCCAAACCTATCACAATTCACTAAAAATCTAATTGTAATCTCCACCAAACACCATCTTAATATTTGTGTTGTAATCTCTTTTCTTGTGGTAAGAATAAGGGTTGTTTAGTACAATCCTTGAGAGTTTTCTAAGTGCTTGATTACTTATTTGTATATAGAGAGGCTAGAAAGAATTCGTACATTTCTATACGATTTCTTGGTTGATATTAGTGGATCTGGACCAATATCTCTTGGCAGATGCGCAACGGGTGATTATGTCAATCGACTGAACATTGGGCCCTTTTAGGGAAAAACAATTCTCGTGTTCTTGTGTTTTAAGTTTTTCTGCAATTTTAAGTTTCTTAACCTTTCGTATAAACTAGTTTGTTGCGTTTTAGGACTAACAGTGAACTCATCTGGTCTTTTATCATCTTACCAGTTGTCCACCTTCAAATCTTTTAAGTTCATCGGAATATTTAATTCAATGTTGGCCAAGATTTTGATTAGCAGAAGTAGAAAACATCAACCACATGTCTTTGCCTATAAATCTCACGCTTTGTGTCATTTGAAGGTAATGACATTTGAAATTTCTCATTCTAGAAATCTAAACCCAATTCCCGTATCTCCTTTCTCCATGTTTCTCCCACACCAAATTATTTACTCCTTTATTGACTTGAGTATCGCAGTACGCACAATGGCCTCCCCCCTTCCTTGGAGAAGCCTCGTTCTTGTGCCTCTTAATGTATGTGCCCAAGTGTGGAGGAAACGTACAAAAGATGAGTTGAAATTTATTGACTACTAGGTTCTATCCAGATTCGGAAGTCAACGGTAACAATAATAAATAAAAAGCACTCAATATTTTTCATTGCTAACCTTCTTCGGCTTTAGGAAGAAGCCCTTCTTCAGAAGCAACAGTGGAATCCTAATGAAAAGAATATGATTGATGAAAAAATACGAAGTTGTCCAAAATGGAGATGCGCAAAGAGGATTATTCTACCATATGTTTACCTTTCTACCTGGGACAAAATCAATAGTGGGGCCTCCAGTGACCTCAACTGCTACAATGCCAGCAAGCTGAAAAATTTAAAAGAATAAATTCAAGAACTACTTTTGTTGAATCACCTTATCGGAATACTTACTGTTAGAGAGGAGTTGTGTATTCATTCAAATCTTATCTTTAATCCACAATTACAGTTTGCATAAGGTTTATTAACATAAAACATCCTTACATTTGCCTTTTAATGTGCAAAACATCCTTACGTTTCAAATTTTGCATTTTTACCCCCTGTTTCTACCTTTCATTGTGGAAAAAGTCTTTTTTCATCAATTATTATCCAGTTTCTCAATTAAAAGTTATAAAATGACAAATATACCCTATATCTAAATAAAACAAAAGGAAAAATAAAGAATAATTGCAATCTTGCTTCCAATTTTTTCAAAAAAGGAAAAATAAGTTCCACACACAGATGCCACTCCACCCTAACCCTACGCCACCCACCTATATATAACCCCAGACCGAAACACATACATACAAAACACTCCATCACCAGCAATGTCGGCCTCCTCCACCCAAATGGACCAACCATGCGATCTGGTGAGCCGTCGCCTCTGTCCATATCCCCGCTGTCAATTCCCGTGTATACCACTTCCCTCAAGGCCACCTGGAACACTCATTGTCAATCAAAAATTACAACATTTTGCTCAAAACCCCTTTGATTTCCTGCCAAGTCCTCTCCGTATCCTTCCTTTCGGACCCTTCCTCCGACCAACCATTCACCAACATTCGTCTCATTTCCCTCCAGTCACGTGGGCTGCATGTGGTAACGAAGAATGTTGAGAAAAGAGATATGGATGAGAGTGATGTTTTGTTTGCTAAGATTTCCCGACTATTCAAATTCAATTCCTCGGTCAATTGTATGATCTCATGAACACATCCAAGTAATCTTCACTCATTGAAGACAAATTTACCCCCATTGAAAATGATCTTCTCGGTGGCCCCAAATCGCAGGTCGTCGGAAGGCGTGTCCTCGTCGGAGACAAAGGCGGAGAGATTGGAGAGGAGGTTGTCGAAGGCGGAGAGAATCAGTAACAAATCATCGGCGTCTGGAACTATTGTTCAGGCTCTGAATGATCCTTTGTGCAGTGGCTAAAACCTTATCTTGTCCTTCTATTGTCATTGCCATTGATGTCTCCTCTATTTGAGAATGAACAAATTATAGCTAGTTTTTTTTAGTAAATTAGGGTTAGAGATTTGGGATTTTTTGGAGGCGAAAATTCAAGTATTCAAATGGCTGGTTTCCATTTTGGCTTCCATTTTAGTAGTAATGAGCCGAAGAAAAATCTTCTTCTTCTTTCCCCTTGTGGCGAGGGTGAGGGGCGAGGGTGGGAGAGGGAGAGGAGGAAAGAAGAAGATGATTTTTATTTTTTAATTTAATTTATTTGGAACTTATTTGTATTTTTTTTAAAAATTGAGAGTATGATGCAATTTGTTATTTATTTTTCTTTTTTTTTTTTAATTTAAATTTGAGGGTATATTTATCATTTTGCAATTTTTAATTGAGAAATTGGATAAAATTTAATGAAAATAAAGTTTTCCACAATGAAACGTGAAAATAGATGTGAAAATACAAAAAATTGAAACGTAAAATGTTTTGCACACTAAAGATCAAACGTAGCGACGTTTTAGGCTAATAAGCTGTTTGTATAACATCGTATGTTACGATATAAAGGAACCACTAAATTCAATCAGATGTAATTTGGTTTAGACAAACCCTTTCTGTTTTTACAATGTTGTATCATCATTCATTAGCCAATTAATCAAGCAAAACCGCTTGCATCAATGAAGTGATGAGCACCAGCTACAGGAAAAAAGAGAACTACTAAAAAAACTCTCTTACCTGGTAAAGATCAGCATACGATATTTTGGGGTGTTTAGCTTTTACGTCTTCTGTTATCAAAACAGAATTCAACCAGTAGAAAATCATAAGTAACCACAAATTTTTGGAATTAAGATTCACTGTAAACAAGTTATAGGACTCTAGCAGGGTTCTTCATGCAAAAAGAGAAGAAGAAGAAGAAGAAACTTGCGCGTTGGAATAGAAATGTTAAATGCCATTAATCACCATACATTCTAGGGGTAGGGGGTAGTAGGTGGTTTTAGAATACAAATTCTTTTTGTACATATTCAATCAGCATCCAAGTAAATTTGGAATCTGAATACTCTTTTTGTGAACTGTTTAACAAGTACAGAGACTTTTCACATGATCGTCACTTTCTTAAACAATACAATGCTACATTGTAAATTGAACTTCTATAGCAAACAGTTTACAAAAAAAATAAAAAATAGAGATCTTAAGTAATTGCAAAGAGATATGTGCAAGCAACATTTGATCTCAAGATACTCTCTGATTTGATTCAACGTATTGATTCCTTCAAAAGAGTAAGGAATCACGTTAAGATGGTTCAACTTAAACGATTTATTCATAAACTCATAAATCGGTATTTTCAAACTGTACAATTATATGTTAGGTGCCTAACTAACTGAACCAGTTCACTATCAACATCTCATTAATGCAAAATCATAATTTGTTGTTCTACTCAAAAGGATCGTGTCTCCCACCATGATACCACCCGCAGAAGTAGATTGTTGAACTTATACACAAAGCAGAAGCATTGAGAATGCTAATAAAAGGACTGAATTTCCCCACTAATCATGTCCTATTCTCAAGAGGCTAACCACTAAAATATGAATGCAGAAACATGTTGACTCACCACAAAGATCAATCGCAATTTTCATGCCCCTATTTCCTGCGTGCTTGTACTCATTCTCGTTCCTAATTGAGCCATTAGGACCTCCTGTCTTTGTTTTAGCATCATAAGTTCCCGCATCATGCCACCTGCAGAAGCCTCTTCTGTGAATATTTGAATTCTTCAAACTTGAACAATTATGTATTTGAATGTATATCAGCCAGCAAACACTTGGGTGCAGCTCAAAATTACTTTGAAATCACCCCACTTTTAGTACCAACATCCTATTCCCAAGTACAAACAATGATCTGTAGACATTCACAGGCATTTATTTCCAACTAATATCACATTTTACAGGATGTTAGGGGAATGCTCCTTAGTTTTCTATCAAGAAAACATAAGTATTGGCTTGTTCCTGATTACGGGTATATACAATTCCTTTTGGTTCATTGTTACAAACACGGTAGAATTCACATTTAAAAACGGCTTGTAACCTGCTCACATGGCAGTCCTTAAAGAAAAATGCATATGAAACGAAATTTGAGAAGGGATAGGGTTTACGCTAAGCGAAGCATGATGGGGGCACAGCTCTTGCTGGAAATGAGGGCTCTAAGGTCTCTGCGAGCCCTCTCTATCTCCTTTAGATACTCTCCATCCACCATTGCCATACCTCTCTGTTTCTCTTTTTCTTTTTCTTTTTCTTTCTAATTGATGAATGAATATGTTTCAGATTATGCATTATATTTGTAGGATTGAAAGAGAATTGGCGTGCTGTGTGGGATTGGAAAAGCATCGAATCTCTGAGGAAACAAACACAAGAAAAGATAAGAATTGATTCATTTCAATTCTATAAAATGAGAATTGTAATCAAACAACTACTCAAAATTGAGTCTTCCATTCGTCAAAATAAAAAATAATTCAAGTTTACAACACAAGCGTTTATAACACTTATATCCTAACAATTTTTCATGTGATTCTTGTTTTCGAACTTTTCATTAATTAATACATTTTTCCCTCGTTTGGCCCCCATTAAATTTATAATATATTTTTTTTATCTTCTTTTTCAACCACATATTATCCAAAAAATACTATTCCAAAAATTATAATATCAAATAATCGGGGCCAAACAAGGGTTGATAATAGTTTTATATTCAAAAGTCCATTGAAATAATGTAAAATAACTTATTTTTCATCATTTTTTAAAACAATAAACAAAAAAAATTACAAAAAAAATATATTTTTTTCATCATTTCAAACACATGAAAACAAAATATTTTGATTTAAATTATCACCGAGTAAGAGACGTACTAATTAATGAAAATTGAAGATGAGAATTCAACAGAAAAACGTTAAGAAAATAATTACTACAGTGAGCAAAAATTGAGGAGCTTATTTGTAATTAAAATATGAGTATCAAATAAAAATTGTGTTGACAATACAACCAGCCGCAATAGATGGGAACGAGAAAGAGCAAATTACATAATCACTCTTAAGATTTATGACAATAACCATGGCGCGAATCAAGATCGGACAAAAAAAATTAAGCAAAATTAATATATATTCTTGAATTATGATTTTGTACATTCCTTAGTGACATCTTTGTTGACATTGTATGTGCTGTCGAAATTTGTGTCATTGATTATTTTAAGTATTGTTAAAATCAAAGGCAAAAATATTAGCTACCTCACACAATTTCAACCAAACGGTCAACTAGGCTGTACTTGTAGCAAAAATTTTTTTTTTTTTCACGTACAAAATAAAATTAAAAGAAAAAAACTAAATGGGCTGGCAGCCCCCTATATCCTCCCCTGGTCAATCCCCCAAAATTTCTAAAACTTCCCTTCTTAGCCTAAGTTCCCCACTTTGTCTTTCTCTCTCCTTGTGCTCTTTATATACGAAATTGATCTCATAAATACTGGTGCTTAGCTTACAAGTGACGTGGCACACTACAATAGGTGGTATAATTAATTTTGTAACTAATCATTATCTCCCACCACATATTGTAATGTATCATGTCACTCGAGTTAAACACCCATGTTTAGGAGATCTAAAATATTTTAATTTTAGATAAGATGCTTATTTTAATTTTTAAATGTTTTATTTTTATCTTTTTGTACAAAGTGATTTTATTTTAATCATATTTTTTTGTGATCCACGTAGACTTGTCAAGGTTTCGTTTTAGAACCGAACCAAACCGTTTAGAAGCCATTTGAGTTCAATAATTAAAAATCACTTGAAATCAAATCAAAATGTTCACCCAATTTAAAAAAGAAAAATTACTTAGGGTGTGTTTGATGGATATTATTGAGGAAAGAATATATAATTTATTGACTCTAGGAAAAGACTGGTTCATGAAATATTTCTGAAATAATGAATTTGGAATTTTAATTTTATGGTTGAACTTTGTATTACTTTATTACTTTAAGTTTGTATTGAGAGTTTGAGACAAATATCAGTATTGTAAAAAAAAGTTTTAATTGAAGTGTTATATTGAAATTTTCTATCAATATATTTAGCTTTTCACTGGTTTGAAAGATGTTTTTATGTAATTAAAATCGTGGTTTAGAATCAAAACAAACTGCAAAAAAATGATCTGATTGAAAAAATGAAATGATTTGATTTAAAAATCGTTCAAACCGAACGATGCTCAACTATATTTTACTTATCGTTCTAGCTTCTGATAATGTTTTCAATAGGTTTAGACAAAACTCTCGAATCAAGTGATTCTTCTTAAGTTAAATACCAAACGGATATCGAAATTGAAAATCAACGGGTTTAGTTCGGTTCTCGATTCTAGACCAAAAACCAAATATGGACTGAATCTCCCTAATTTTTTTTTATCTTAAATAGTCAAATTATTATTTTTAAATAAATTTGCAAACTAATTAATTTAACCCAAAATATGATTTTACTATTTCTAATTTCAGTTAAGCCCAGCTTAATCAAATTAACCTAAGTTTTACCCAACTCTCTTATTCTATCGTAGTGTCGTTTTTGTCGTTATATTATTGTGAGCTTACTATCTTCTTCTTCATATGATTTTAACAGTCAAATCTATGAAAAACCCAACAAAAAGAGATGCAAAAGATATCACGAGATTTGATTACGTTATTTTGTAAAAGTTAAGATTGAACAATTATAGTCGAATTAATGTAACGTTGTTGTAAATATAAAAAAAATTAATTATTGTACGAAATCTGGGAATCGAATGGAACCGAACCGAATGAAGCCGAACATGAACGGTTCCACTAACTAAATATCCGAAAATTCGGGTTCAGTCTGATTCTTTTTAGAACCGAATCGAACCATGTTCAATCCTGATTTTCAAACAAAAACTTGAAAGGTGGCTAGTGGTCAAAATTCTTGAATTACTTATATGATTTTATAAAATTTTAATATTTTTTCAACTATATTCCAAATTAATATAATTTTTTTGTATTTTTAAGACGTGATACTATACTTTGCTATATTTCGAAACAGTTGAGGTGATATGGTGAATCTCATTGACTGAGCTTGCTTGGCTAAACTTTTAAGTGATTGGAAGCATTGAGTCCCAAATAATCTGTGATTAAAAATTTAAAAAGCACATAAAATTTTTGAATTCTAAGAAATGTGTTTGATCAATTTATAAGTACTAAGATTGTCAAACATGTACTAAATGACACTTTAAAGTTGGAATGCATTTTGGTTGACCGGACACGCCGAAAGACAAGATAACTGATTTCAGAAAAAATAAATAAAAAATATTGTATTTGGAACAGCGATATTCAAGGATGTCAATTGAAAAATATCAGAAAATAATGGTCCGTAAGCGGAAATAAATTTTTTTCTTAGTCGATGAAAAGGCACAACGGCTAGTTCGTGAAACGGTAACTTGCAACGGGCGAAAAATTCAAATATATTCAATTCAAAAATAGACCCTGCCTTCTTGTCCTCCCTTGCCCTCACTCCCACTATTCTTCCCCCACTCTCTCTGCACTCTTCTCCATTTTCGCGGCTGCTCTCTGAAACCACTACAATTTTATCTTATTCCATAATTCCTTCTTCTGAACTGCAAATTATTTAGTCTTAAACCCACAAAAATTGAAGATGATGAAGGACATGTGGAATGCGCCACCGGGTTTCAGACCTACTAAATCGGCTCCTTCATCGCCAGCCAAGCCTCTTGGGATTTCGCGAACTCAGTCTGAGTCCTTTCACGTCACGTACAAAGTCCCAGTTGGTGACACCCCCTATGTACGAGCCAAAAATGTTCAAGTAAGTTGCAGATCCCATTATTAAGGGAAAAAAAACTCATTTCTTGTTCTATTTTCCCTTTGAGATATTTTTGATTTGGTGCTAAAATTGAGCCTATATTGTTTTCTCTTGACATTCGTTTGCGTATCAGTTAGTGGATAAAGATCCAGAGAGAGCAATACCGCTGTTTTGGGCAGCAATTAATGCAGGAGATAGAGTGGATAGTGCTCTGAAAGATATGGCCATTGTGATGAAGCAGCAAAATAGGGCTGAAGAGGCCATTGAAGCAATTAAGTCGTTGCGCCATCGCTGTTCAGATCAAGCTCAAGAGTCCCTTGACAATATTTTAGTGGACCTTTACAAGGTAAACTACGAATTTTCCTCTTTGTTCATCTTATTAATTACCCCGTTAGAATATTGCCAATACTGCATACGAACTTGACATAATGGTTTGCTTGTTCTCAATAACTTGTATAATTGCAGAGATGTGGAAGATTAGATGATCAAGTAGCATTGTTGAGGCACAAATTGTATCAAATTCAGCAAGGAATGGCTTTCAACGGGAAGCGCACCAAGACTGCAAGATCCCAGGGGAAAAAGTTTCAAGTGTCTGTGGAGCAAGAGGCCACTAGATTGCTGGTACTATTCTATCAAATCAAATTCCCATTTTATATATACTTATGCTGAATGGAATTGAATTAACAATCAAGAATTTTTTTTTATTTTTGGGTATTTTGAAGGGGAACTTAGGATGGGCATTGATGCAGCAAAACAATTACATTGAAGCAGAGGATGCTTACAGGAGGGCCCTATTGATTGCACCAGACAATAACAAAATGTGCAATCTGGGCATTTGTTTGATGAAACAAGGGAGAATAGACGAGGCGAAAGAGACTCTTAGAAGAGTGAAACCAGCAATGGCTGATGGTCCTAGAGGTGTAGATTCCCATCTCAAGGCCTATGAGAGAGCACAGCAAATGCTCCGAGATCTCGAATCTGAATTAATAAATAAGGGCGGGGATAGGGTCGAACAGAGGAAACTGTTTGATGCATTTCTGGGCTCTTCTGCAATTTGGCAGCCTCAGCCTTGCAAGGAGCCTATCAAAAAATTTTCTAAACCTGAAAACGAATTTCCCGATGAGAATGTCAACACTAACATCATAACAAACCCGGTGGTTCCCCCTATACAAAAAAGTTCCAAGCAAGTTGTTTCTTGGGGAAATTCACTCAATATCGATGCACCGCCATTCTTTTTGTCGAAATTTGCCACGCAATTCCCAGAGAGCCTTAAGAGAACGAGGTCTGGAAATGCAGCAAATTCATGTTTAAATGAAATGGGAGGAAAGCAAATGATGTCTTTTGCAGAGCCGGAAAATAAAATGCAAAAGCCGGCTTCTTCACTGGAGAAAACAGAAGATAAGTGGGCAGGTTTGCTTCCGGACAGTGAGGATTTTGAGAATGCAATAATCGCTGCGGTTTTGGGTTCCGACAGTGAATCCAAAAAGGCAGAGGAAACAAGAAATGATACTGGATTTCCTCAAAGGAAGGTTGACAAAAGGCTAAAAGTTTTTCAGGACATTACACTGTCTTTAAGTCCAAGGACCTGACTTTTTGACATTATTACAACATTCATATGACACTAGTTCTGATTTAAATAATCTAATTTATATGTTTTTTCATAAAATTTAGGTTGGAGATGTACTTGTTCTCCTCAATTCTCATTCCTCAAAAGAGGTGGGATGATGCAATTATGTTGCTATTGTCTGTCATTCATGTTTGCCTTTATGCAACAATAAATAAAAATTTCATTTTTAACTTTTTATCATATCCCAATTCCATTTTATCACATTTCGGTGCTCAGAAGCCCATTGTGATTCTTTAAAGGCACAAAAAGAGATGAGATGTGGCTAAAATTCCCCTGTAACAGAAATTAAGCTTGTCCCCTTCTGCCCATGGCTCCCGCTCGCATACAGAATTAATGCTGATAGCAACCCAAATGTTTCTCTAGAATTTCTTCAGCATGCCTTAATCACAAATAACCAAACCACCTTCTCAGGTTGGAAGAAAAACCTTAAGCTTCCATGACGGATGTCCAACGAATACGAGGGAGGCTACTCACCCCACTCTTCAAAGGAGTGCTAAAACTTTATTTTTCCACTCATTTAGCCTAGTTTTAACTCTCTGAATGATATCATCATTTGATAGACTCTCTTCTTTCCAAGATAAGTTGTAACATTAGGTTGGTAAACATAATTTTATGAAAATTTCATTCAAGATCGAGGTAGAAAATATAACTACAAATCTGTACAAAAGGACCAAATATGTTAAAAAAAAACTGGAAGTAGGATCCAAAATTAAAAAAAACTGAAAGTTGCAGTGGTAATCACGGTTTGAAAACCATGGTCATCGCATCACATAAAAATCTATTTGCCATGGTCCAACAGTGGTATGCAAACTGTTGTCCGACCATGGCAAACCTTTATGTATATTTTCGAGGTTTTGTTTTATTTCTGGAGGTATTTTGGTCCTTTTGAGCACACGATTTTCAAGACGATCTGGAAATTATACAAGGACCTATTTTGGATCAAATAAAGGGAGATTTCATACCACATAGGAGAAAATCATAGAGATGAATTTCACAATATATAAACATCAAATTCTAGAGAGAGAGAGGAGAAAAAAGAGACGAAACTAGATAATAGAGAAATACAAGCTAGGGTTTCAAGAACTTAGCTTGAAGAAGGTGGATTCTTGGTATAAGAAGTTCATCTTTATCTCATTTTTCTTTGGGAAATTTGACCAAATAACCCACC
>CAIGRT010193018.1:0-13085 GCA_903798405.1 Fraxinus platypoda | reverse complement strand
TTCATATGAAGAATCGAAAAGATACAAGGAATATAGACGACAAGTGAGTTTATTTGAATTAACTTATGAATATCTTTCATGTTTACGAATGAATTTCTCTGAAATTTACATATATTTATTTTCAACATTAAACAACTAACGTGCAATACACGTTAACCACACTAGTATATTTAAAAGTGTGGTTAATTACGTAATTTTACTTATGACCATTTAAGTAAATAAAAATATTAAGGGTAATTATATTACAACTAGAAATTTTAATTACTACACCATGTTATAATCACACCACAATTAAAATATATTTTTAATAAATACACCACAATAAATTTACAATTGTATTCCTAAGTCAATAAAAACAAAAAATTCAAAAAATAAAAAAAAAAATAATACAATATTGTGGTGTACTTATCACAACTATTAATCCTCATTTTCTCAGCCTTTCCCCTCATTATTTCACAGTCATTGGAAACAGAAGATCGGTGAAGAACACCATGCCATAATAAACTGAATGCTTGTCACAAATAATTAATATGTCTAAAAGGATCCTTTGAAATTGTCAGTAATTTGTTTGTGTTGCCATTTTTATTTGAAATATGAATTTTTAATGTATTTGCAATTTCGTTTTTTAATCTTGTAAGTTTATTTTGAAAACACTTTTAAGTGGAAATTAAGAAATTTTATTGAAAACAACCTTATAAATTCATGGATAAAAAGGTTTTAATAACGAATGAGGTTTTATTTTGACGAAGCGGATTTAGGACTTAAATAATAGAGTTTAATCTCGAAAGCTAGAGTAATAAAGCGATATTCAACCAAGAATAAATACAAGATCAGATTTCC
Organism: Fraxinus platypoda; assembly: GCA_903798405.1. Taxonomy (NCBI): domain Eukaryota; kingdom Viridiplantae; phylum Streptophyta; class Magnoliopsida; order Lamiales; family Oleaceae; genus Fraxinus; species Fraxinus platypoda. Next base: position 12,245 of record CAIGRT010193018.1, on the reverse strand, counting down.
AACTAATGGGATATCTTTTATAGTATTTTGGTTGCCCAGAACATCAAAGTACTTTTTCGATTGTTTTAAATTTATAATAAATATGTTTGACTTCACAAAAGATCAGATTCTTAATTTTCAAACTTGACAAATAAATTGAATAAATTCATCTATAAATTGTGGTCAAATAGAGTATAAATTCATTTACCGTGAGGAAAATATAATTATCTTTCCATCGTGGAAGAAGGCAAAAGCCGCCAAAAAAGCTATGACAATGAGATGTTGAGGAAAAAACAAAGAAATTAAGTTTTATATTTGTGATGCAACAATAATTTATTTAATTAAAAATTATATTAAAACCTAAATTATGTAATTTTACTTAAGGATATTTAAGTAAATAAAAAAATTGTGGTACACGTAATAAATTTTGTAGTGGTAATATAATTACCCAAATATTAATTAAAATTGTGGTGCAACAAATAAATTTTGTAGTAATAATATAATTACCCAAATTTATTTTATATATATAATGCAAAGTTGTTGTTTTACCTTTTTTAAAATTAGGGTATGTTTGATTGCAAGAGTAGAATTTGGGTGGAAATAAAATGAATTACAGGGAATTGAATTGTTTAGAATTGTTTTCCTGGTAATTGTTAATTAATTGTGTTTGATTGGTATAATTTTTCATCTGAAAAATGTTGAAATTTTGGATCTTTTGGTATTGGTTTACTTTGTTTTCCATGGAAATTGTCCATTAAAGGGATTTCTTTTTTTACAATTGTCCATAAAGTTTGTTTTTATTGCAAATAAAAAAAATCTGAAAAACCAAATCCCACCAAATTGATGGAAATTCATTTTCATAAAAAACAAGGAATTTGATGCGTGTAAGCCAAAACCAAGAAAATGAATTGCCAAGAAAAAAAAGTGTATCAAACATGCCTAAAAGTGGAAGATGGAATTTCTTTTCAATTTTCCATGGAAAATTGGGATGGATCAAACAGGGTCTTAGTGAAAAGAAGTTGAGAGGTTGTGAGGTCATAGTGAAATATTATATGAAATTAGATGATCATGATTAAATCAAATCAAATTGTAGGACCATGATGACATTAGGTGTAAAGTTGGATGGTCATCATGAAATAAAATTAAAATTGGATGACCATATTCACAAAATAGATCGTGAATTGAACCCATTATAGCCCTTAGGGTTCCTTGTTAATTTTTCCCCAATTCCTGTAATTTTCCCCACGAAGGAAGCTCCTTTCGTTATCATCCATGGCAGATCGGACCAGCAATAGCAATAACAGCAACCCGGCGGCTACCGTAGTCAAACCGGTATGGATGAAACAAGCCGAGGAAGCCAAGCTGAAGAATGAAGCCGAGAAAGCTGCAGCCGCTAAAGCCGCCTTCGAAGCCACCTTCAACAAAAATTCCCAACCAACCGAGCATACACAATCGCCTTCCGCCGTGTCATCGTCTGATTCGGATTCTGAGGAAATATCTCAGGATAATAACCGGCCGGCGGGGCCGGTGGACCCTGCGAAGTGCACGGCGCAAGGTGCGGGTATTGCAGGCGGGTCGGCTTGTGTGGGAGCCACTTTTATTGTGGTAACGAAGGATGCGGAGGGAAGGAAGGTGACGAGGGGCGGGGCACAGGTGAAGGTGCGGGTGGTGCCCGGGGTTGGAGTTGGGGGTTCGGAGCAAGACGGGATTGTGAAGGATATGGGAGATGGGACTTACACTGCCACTTATGTGGTGTCGAAGAGAGGGAATTACATGGTGAATGTGGAGTGCAACGGGAAGGCTATCATGGGCAGCCCTTTTCCTGTCTTCTTCAGCTCAGGTTTCCCCCCCACTCATTATACACAATGTAGTATGGGCTAACGTTCATATTAATTTGTGTTTCTAGTCTGTTATTATTCTTTGATGGATTGATTATTGGATGCCGATCTCTAATATACCTGAGTGCATTCGAGTGTAAGCACATGCATAAACTTTGTTAGGTAAATTCCTCCAGGGTCTCCAACCTTGTATATTGCGTGACCATTTATAGTCAAATAGACATTTTCATGAAGTGGGTATACTGCGTACATGTTAAAAGGTTGGGGACATGTGGAGGTATTTACCCATTTTGTTACATTTTTAGGTGATATTGTTTGTCTAGTTGATCATTGGTGATAATTTTTTAAGTTTTAAATCTTCGGTACTCTTTAAAGTAGGTTCAGTTTATAAAATTTTAAGGTCTGAAGTTTGCTACTTTACGAGTGTACATGTAGATGCATCCATGTGGTAATCTTGTGTGTTTATGTACATGAATATTTTCTTATGCATACACGATTCGTGCATGTGTCCATGCATATCTCATCCCAGTTCGTATACAAGAAATTTTTTATTAAGTGTTTTTTTTTTACATTGGTTATGTTATGGACGAGGAAAGGAAAATTTAATGCACATATATAAATGTAAGGTTTGCATATCGGTTATTACTTATGTGCGTGCATAGATGGTTTGTGAAGATTCAATATTTTTCCAATTAATCAGATATCTTGTCTAGAGAATATTTATTATTTTTATGGTTTGCTAGAAATAGTTTTTCAATTACTGGCCTCGAGTAATGGCCTTCTGGGTGAAAAACATTTTTTGTGAAAACATTTGTCATTATACGCATATTTCATGCATGTAGGAATTTCCTTATATTGGTTAATTGATTAGCGAAGAGAATGAAGTTTGAAAACTTCAGGCCGTTGAAGTCCTCCACATTTCTGAATTTTCTATACATTTGTAATGATTTGTGGTTGATTGATTAATTTTGTGTGTGTATATATGTGCATGTTTATGTAGCCTAATAATGTCTTCAAGCAATGCCATTTTTGTTTTTTGAATGTTTTGTAATTTACTATGTTTATAAATTATGATGCTAGAGATTGTCAAATAATTTTGAGGAAATAATCCTACCTTTGATTTCCTGGATCTGTATCCACGTGTTAAACAGTATATTCATGGTTTTCTTTCTTTGGCATTATTTCAATGTACCCTCATGACTTCTTAAGGGTTTGTTTAGCACAGTTGTTTTGAGTAGTGCTTTTAGCAGTAGCTGTTGCTTTTATTAAAAAGCTTTCGACTGTTTGGTACTGAATCCAAAAAGTGCTGTAAATTAAATTGACTGTTCGGCCATATAATTATAAAAGTGCTTTTGTATTATCTTTATATTTATTTAACTGGGTTAGAAGTTGGAATGTTGTTTTTGATATATTAATATGTATTTGTTAATTTTAAAGCTTCATTAAATATAAGTTACAGCTTCCTGTAAAAGCTAATTGGAGCTTTTTAGAAAAACTCAAAAACAACTTTTCTAAGTTGTTTTCTTTTCTTTTCAAAAAGTACTTTTTGACTTTAGCCAAACAACTAATATTTTAAATAAAAGAGCTTTTGACCTCGGGAATTGCTTTTAGGCTTTGGAAGGCCCTTCCAAACACACTCTAAGTGGCATATGTTGAGTTGCTGTTGCTAATATATTTATTCTCTCAGTGTTACTAGTTTGTGACTATTCAGGTTTTACAATGTTTTCAGTGTATCATGCTTTATATCTCATAATTATTGCAAAAAGCTTTTTCTCTAGCAATTATAAAGATTGATTTGGTCTTTAGCCTGTTGTACTAATTTTATTTATCTTAATAAATACCCATTATAAAGGAAATTAGTTACTCAGTTGATTGAATAACCTGTCATTCCTTTGTAGAGTATATATATTTTTTGGTTATTTTGGAGAAAAATATACTTTTACTTTTTGTCCTTGCCTACTTAATGTGAAGGTATCATTTGTTGACTGATGCCCTTGTTTGGTAGGGATTAAAATCATATTTTTAGTAGATTTTGATAAAAGTTGATAAGATGTGTGGTTGAAAAGTTGTGGGTCCATGAAATATGTGGTTATAATTTATTGTTGACTTTGAATTTAATTAAAATCTGAATTTTAATCTTTAACAAACTGGTGCTTTATCAGGTTCTTCCATTTGATCACATTTTTTTACTGTTAAAGACCCTGATTGTTTTTTAATGTAAATAATAATAAGTTGCTGTGAAAATTTGATATTTTGCCTTTTTGCGATGTAGGAACTCCCACAGGAGGGCTTCTGGGCATGGCTCCAGCAGCTTCATTTCCAAATTTAGTTAATCAAACAATGCCAAACATGCCAAATTATTTGGGTTCTGTGTCAGGTGCTTTTCCTGGATTGCTTGGAATGATTCCTGGTGTTGTTACTGGAGCTTCAGGTGGTGCTGTTTTGCCTGGAATTGGAGCATCTCTAGGGGAAGTTTGTCGAGAGTACCTTAATGGACAGTGTGCTAAAACTGATTGTAAGTTCAATCACCCCCCTCACAATCTGCTGATGACTGCTTTAGCTGCGACCACCACGATGGGAACTCTCAGCCAAGTGCCTATGGCACCTTCTGCTGCTGCAATGGCTGCTGCTCAGGCAATTGTTGCTGCTCAAGCCCTTCAAGCCCATGCTGCTCAGGCCCATGCTCAAGCTCAGTCCGCAAAAGGCTCTTCTGGTAGGTCAGCCATCATTTTTTTTTTTTAAATTTGGTACCTCTACCTTGATAATGATGGCTTGTAGTAATCATTGTTGGAAACTTTTCTTTTTTAAATGCAAATATCCTTTTTGCTGTTATATGTGATAATATATCCCACTTTTTGTTTAGATGTAGCAATGAACAGAACAAATTCTCACAAATGATTCATGTAGTTGATCCCAATTTTATTGGGAATAAGGCTTAGGTGGTGGTTGTTTTCTCAACTTCGCTTTGGTTCTTTCTTTTCATCTGGTACTGGAAATGGTTGTTGCATCCAACTATAGTACTTAACACGATCTTTTTAATCTTTTCCTGAAAGCATTTTTATATTTGGGTTTTCATTTTATGTTTAGTGCTCTTGATTCATTAGACCATTTGGTATTCTTAACTATTTATGCCTTTCTTCTATCAGGGTCAGCTGACAAGGAGGAAAAGGCTGAATCCCTGAAAAAAACTGTGCAAGTTAGCAATCTCAGCCCACTTCTAACAGTGGATCAGTTGAAACAGCTTTTTGGTTTTTCTGGCACAGTTGTTGACTGTACTATCACTGATTCAAAACATTTTGCTTACATAGAATACTCAAAACCTGAAGAAGCAACTGCTGCTTTGGCATTGAACAATATAGAAGTTGGGGGACGTCCATTGAATGTTGAAATGGCAAAATCGCTTCCTCCAAAGCCCGTTATAAATTCGCAGTCATCTTTGCCTATGGTGATGCAGCAAGCTGTCGCCATGCAACAGATGCAATTTCAGCAAGCATTATTAATGCAGCAGACCTTGACTGCGCAGCAGGCAGCTAATCGAGCAGCAACCATGAAATCTGCAACTGATTTAGCGGCAGCTAGGGCTGCAGAAATAAGTAAGAAGTTGCAACCTGATGGAATTGTTGCCGAGGACAAGGAATCGGATCGAAAATCTAGGTATGTTATTTTTACTGTCTCCCGAGAGATTTTATTCAAGTGGTGTGATTTAAAAGTTTTTTCCTTGACATCTTTGACGGGAATTTGATCAATGCAGCACTTAAAATTTTGAAACAATTTGTTATAATATCAGGTTTTTGCAATATGCTCAGACCAAAATGAGGCTGTCTGGTAGTTTTCCAACATAATATTGAAAAATGTTTTACCTATTAGAGCTTCTGCTTGAGTGATTACACATATAAGGAAAGATCACTGTTCACTATACCATTTTCTTGGCTTTCAAATGGAATAGTTAACGATCATGTTCAATCTCTGCTTGTTTTCTATTTGACTCTATTGTCCACTTATGGCTTTAAGAGAATCCCCTTATAATACAAAATTATTAAAATTCCTAAAGTTTGTATGATTTGTTGTGTCTTGTTGATGATGATGCCACTGTGCATGCTCAAAGCTGCTGTCATCCGACAGATTCTCATGTGTATTTTCTCTAGCGTATTTATTGTATTTAAGAAGAAAAAAGAACATTAATTGCTATATTGGAAAAATATAGTTGCGTGATTTGTACGTGTGAAAATTGGACAAAGAACATTTGGCACAACTCTAATCTTTAGTATTGTTTCTTTGAAGTAAATGCTATATTATGGTAAGAATTACTCATCTAAAAAGAAAATGTCCAATGAAAGTTGATCTTATGTGTACTTATGGTACTTCCATTTAAGTATAGATAAATATTTAAGCCCCTGTTTGGTGCATATTTTTTCTCTAAGAATGTATTTTTTTTTTTGATGTGATGGGGAATATATGGTTGAAAAAGAAGGAAAAATTATTGATGTGATGGAAAATATTATTTTATTGAAGAATGTGTAGTTGAAAATGAGTAGAAGAATGAGAATGAAAAAAATAATGTGGCTCAAACAGAGGCTAAAACCATATTTCATNGATGGAAAATATTATTTTATTGAAGAATGTGTAGTTGAAAATGAGTAGAAGAATGAGAATGAAAAAAATAATGTGGCTCAAACAGAGGCTAAAACCATATTTCATTGCACTTATGCTATCTTGTTGGAGACTTCTCAAATTTGAATTTTTTGGCATCTGCTATTTTTCTCAGTTTTTTGAATCCGTCTTCATGTGTTATATACTGCCATTCAAGGCTTATTTTCAAGCATTTTTTCTCTGCTTTCCGATGCATGGACCTGTTGAAAAACAAAAAGAGCATTTGCATGCCCAATTTTTATAATGTTTTTTGCTCCAAAAACATGAATAGCGTTGAAAACTGAAGATTGTATTTGGTTTATTCAGTAACTATCAAGTACTATAACTCTACTGCAAATATTTTTGAAATGGCGCAAACAAATGTGATTTCAGTTGCCAAACTGTGGACCCACGCGTTATAAGAGAGTGACATAATTTTTCTGACTTTTTGTAAACAGCTTTATGTTCTAATGTCCTGAAATACTCCCAGTTGTGCACTAGATTATTTCCCCTATGTTTGGACTAGTTCCAGGAACACTCATTTGCTTACAACACTTTCCCTTTCGGAATAAAAATCAGATGCTTCACGATTTTGTTGTTAGAGTTGTCAGCTTATTTCAGTTTCTAACTGAAGTACGGAATGCGGGACAGTTTTGGAGTTATCATAATTTATTAATAGTTATATGAACCTTGAATCTGTGGATTTTCTTAATTCCATAGAGTATGGTTAGACACTTACAGCTGAAACCTTCTCCTTCATCCCCGCCTCTTCTCCTTCTCCTGTTTTGGGAATTGTGATAAGGTATGAGCTAAGAATGTTACTTTAAGGAACCATTAAATTTTTTTTACAAGCCCATCACTTAGGGGACCATTAATTTTTGCTCTGTCTAGTGCTGTTTTAAAGTAGTTTATTTGGCATTATTACTCAGACATGAAGAGGTATTATAATAAAATTCTTTTGGTGGTTATCTTTGTTAATTTCGAAAGGTCCACATAAGATTTTGGAGGTTCCTCGTGAGATTTTAATTTAGTGAACAAACTGGATTAGCATTGCTTGGCCCATTTCTGCTGCTATATACTGTAAATCATATACTCGATTCACGCAATGTTGCAATTTTATTATATTCTATTGTAAACAGCAACATCCACATTCCTCAACCCCTGCCTTTCTATAAAGAAAGAGAGAACCAACTATCCCGAGACACGTGCAAAAGTAAAAAAGAAAACAAAAGATGCATACATGCTTCAATTAGACAAAAAAAATGGAGGCTTTTTCTTGTGCTTGCTGGCAGCTGATTGTGTTTCCAAAATCTTTTCCTTTATTACCTTATTGATGCAATTTCTGTTTCTTGATTCCAGTTGGAGCTTCCTTTATTTTGTTATTCTTGGCTTGAAATGTACATATATTTAAATCTGCAAACTGTCTAGATCTCTTCACCAGATGATACTGGACTAGACAGTGTGTTTCTTTCTTTGCATGCCTTCTTTCTTTTCTTAGATTTTGCCCGATTGTTGCTCTCACCTGTTTTAAATCTGCTACTTTACTGAAAAGTCTGACATATATTCAAGCAGCCATTATAGTGTTTTCTTCAGCTAGTTCGACTATAATTTTACTCTGAAACTGGTTACTGACAATTTATTAGGTCACCGTCTGCTGATCATGCAAGGTCAAGATCCAAGTCAAGATCTCCTGTGGGTAATCATAGGAGACGTAGGTCACGCTCTTTCTCACCACCACCCCGCCGATTTCCAGTTGGAGCTTCCTTCATTTTATTGATTCTTGGCTTGAAATGTACATATATTAAATCTGCGAACTCTTTACTGATAATGTATTAGGTCACCGTCTGCTGATCATGCCAGGTCAAGGTCCAAGTCAAGATCTCCCGTCGGTTATCGTAGGAGTCGGAGGTCACTCTCTTTCTCACCACCACCCCGCCGAGCCAGAGATTATAGATCCAGATCACCAGTAAGATCTCACCATTACTCTAGCTATGAAAAAGATCGGAGATCCTTCAGGGATGGCAGTGATAGAAGGAAGCGGCATGAATCAGGTAGATCGTATGATCGCCGCTCTCCTGTTTCCAGGAGATATAGGAGTAGGAGTGTGAGCCCTCGAACTAAGAAGGCATATCGAGATGATTCAGAGTCACCACCACGCCGTCGAGAAAGTCCAACAGAGAGGACAAGGAAATCAGCTCGTGCTGATTCAAGATCTCCTCGATATCACAAGAGAAGGTCACCATCCCCACAAGATGATGTAAACAGACCAAAACATAGAACAAGCTCTAGGTCAAGATCTGTCGAAGCTAAGCATCATTCTAGTGATAAGATAAATGATAACAGAGAAGAAAAATCGAAGCATCAGGATAGGAGGCGCCACAGGTCAGCTTCGAAAGAGGATCAAAGTCACGGACGAGGTAAATTATCTGGAAGAGCTTCAGATGAAAGCAAATCGAAACACAGAAAACGTTCCAGATCCAGATCTGCCGAGAATAAATCTCGCTCTACTGATAAATTGGATCGGAGGAGAGAAGAGAAATTGAGACACCATGAAAGAAGAAGATCTAGGTCAAGGTCCACCGAAGGAAAGCGACATAAAGCCAGTAAGACATCTCCAAAACGGTCTGATGATCGCAAATCCAAGCACCGAAAGCGCTCTAGGTCAACATCTGCAGAAAATATTCGTAATACGAATTATATTGACCTTGGGGTAAGTAAAGATGAAGATCTAAGTGAGACACCTGTCAAATCTGAAGATGTCCATGTGGAAAGTGATGCCAACTTGAAGAATTTCATGACTCTGAAGGTTGATGAGGACCCACGTGATGGAGGTGTTCAGAAGAATTCCAAAGAGATTGACAGCGACTTCGAGAGAACTGATACCCCCTGTGATTGAATGAAGTTGCACTGAAGAAATATATGCATCTGTGCTTCTAGAGGTCTATGGTTTGGGATGGTCAATTTGTGTGCCCAGTTTCTGGAAGAAAACCGTTTCTTAAGAATTGCTCGTTCTCTTTTGGCAATCAAGATGATTAGATGGTTTGTCGCTGTTCAAATGATCAAAGCATTCTTGTATTTGTTTCTTTTGCAGGTCCTATGGATGACAAAGTTTGAAGCTGTACTTGATATGGTTAAAACATCCAACCTCAGATCCAACTGTGCACTGTTTTTTGCAAACTTCTTAATGAGCTTGATGTATGCTGGATTATAACCTCTCTATCAGTAGGTAGATGTTTTCTAATTTGTCAGACTATTTAAGAACCTATATGACTGCATGTTCTTTTATTATGTGATTTCTAATTCTGCTTGGAATTCCACCTTCCCCCTTAAGCTGGACGTTGTTGACGTGATATAATGATTTATCTCCTTAACATTCTGCATACTTTTCTTTCTCTTTTTATACTATTCTTGAATAACCTAAACTTTGAAGGAAGAAGATTATGCAAAGCATAACTAATGCTAAACTGAAATTTATCTGGATGCATTTATTCCCTTGTGTCAGATAGTTCTTACCCCTCAATTATGACCTAATGGACGATTACTTCTGGATTAGTGGTGTGGTTAACATAGGTTCCACTTCCAATTTGCATTTAATGGTTTTGGTAGGCCTGTTACATTCCATGAAGATGCAGGTGTTTAGGCTGGTGTCTATTGGCGCTTAATCAGATGAATTGGCTGGGTCAAATTTTAACTAATTCATAAAAGGTATGCAGCAGTAGATTTTAGAAGTTAATCAACAGGATCTTTTATTATGCTTTTCAATGAATACTTGATTTAGGAGTGTAAGCTGAAAATGTGGGGTTAAAAGAAATTATTTGAGAGAGTTTAAGCTTGTTAATATTTGTAAATATTTTCCTTGCTCTCTTCCTCATCTTCTATGTTTCGTTTCTCTCTCTTTTTTTTTTTTTTCTTCCCCACCTCCATTCTCTGTTCTTTTTTCTTCTTGGAAGTTGTTTGGTTTAGGCAAGCTTCCCTTAAAGTTGACTGCAGCCAGATGTTCCCGAGACGGTTTAGCATCATTTTTGCTCCTTGTTGAGTGTGAGCAGAATGGCTCACTTACTGTGTTTAATTTCTTGGTCAAAGTAATTTGTTGTTCGTACACAGGTAATTTTTTGTTTTAAGCATTGGTTTTTGGGCTTTTTCATGAAAACAGTTTTACAAAAACAAGGGAGCCTCTTCATTATGTCATTCATAAAAATAGCTATTATTTCTGGTACTAGTGAACGCTACTTTATCTATGTGATTTCTCAGTTTCATCGTTTTCTGTGATCCTGCCTATGTAAGAGGATTGGTTTGTTTGCATCGAGAATGTACAGTTGAACTTCCATCCTCAATAATCAGCTACTTGTAGTTGAAACTATGCTTTTTGTTCCCTTTTGATTGGATAGCATGTGAGAGCATTTATGTTATGAGAATTATGGAAGATTAGCCTAAACAAAGATAGTGATCCCTACTGCTATGATTTTTGAATAATGTTATTTCACTCGACTTTACCCACTTCCCATTAAGGTGGATGCGCCAAAAATGTTGAATACTTGAGCAATAAGCTAAGCTTCTCCGGCAAATAATAAGTTCTCAAAATCAACTATGTTCTGTACTAAATAAGTAAAGGGTAAAAAACAATGGTAATTAATCAACTTATGGCGAAGTTTCATGTTAGTCACCAAACTTAAGGCTTGTTTGACACTCTTTAATTTATTTTATGGTTTGCTACAGGACATTTTCAACCACACATTCACACAATAAAATATTCTACACGTATACCAAAAACGTTTCCCTACTTTTCAACTACACGTTCTCCTAAAAATCACTATTCAAAACTCTTTTTTCTACCAAAATGATTGTCAAACAGGCACTTAATTTTGTACCAAAGTGGTAAATGAAGTTTGCTTTTTGTTTGAGTTCGTTCACTTGGTTAAACTCCATAGTTTTTCCCAAGGAATGTCCTATGTGGAAGACCTGTTGATGCCACACTAGTGCTATCTTCCACATTGAACATTCTGTTCAAAAACTAATGGGTTTTAATTGACTGACTAAACTAAAACAAAAAGCAAACATAAGCGACAACTTTGGAACAAAATTCAGTTTTTTAGAACCATGAAACTTGAAAATAAATAGTTGTTAATGCTCAGTACATGTACTTGAAAATTTTCAATGCTCAGTATGTGAACTTGAAAATTTTGTTAATGCTTAGTGTTTTTAATTTAATAAATAGTTGCTAATGCTCAGTACGTGTACTTGAAAATTTTACTTCTACTTATTGTTGGAACATAAATTCCTTTTACACTAGTATATGTAACAAGACCTCATATGTATAAGCTTTTGTAGTTGTGTAATGCTTTCCATAAAAAATCTGGCGAACATTTGATGCTATCGAAATAGTCATTTGTCAAATGCTATAGAATGAGGAACTGTGCTCCCCTTAGAATGAGAAGTAAGAGACTCTTAGCTAGATATTACTGTGGGACTCCTTAGAGGAAAGCAAGGTAGGAAGAATATTTACTCGCTACGGATCTAGTCTAGTAGCTATACATCCTTATCTGCAGATCTTGTAGTAGTTCAAAGCTACTGATCCAGCTCTAGTACGGATTGAATCCTCTTCATCAAATGCTATTGAATGAAGGATCACGTGCACCTGAAGATAATTCAACTGAATCGGGAATTATGATAATAGAGACCTATTAGGCTAAAGCTGAAAGTGTTTCCTAACTGTACCATAACATCTATAATTTTGCTCTTTCTAGGGCATGTTGTGATGAAATTTTTATTTTTTATTTTATAGGTAATCACGCAATTTTA
>CAIGRT010193010.1:0-16677 GCA_903798405.1 Fraxinus platypoda | reverse complement strand
TCATATTCCATGTAAATTTTCGAATGCAAAATTGCACGAGGTATGATTTTTTTGGATGTAAATTTTCGAATGTAAAATTTCTTCCAACTTTTTTTCAAGTTCGATTGTGCCCCCTTAACTTTAATTGTCTGCATTCGCCTATGCTTACACATCATTTTAATTGATAATCTTGCCACGTACATACAATCATCATTTAGCTAAAATGGTCCTACAGACAGCAATTACCAGGACTGATCATTGTTCATTAGACCTTAAGATTCCGAAGAATTAGTGACGTCCGAAGAGATGATAGCAATTGGATTTTAAGAAGCCCTACTTGCTCAATTTTTTTATTTTTTATTTTTTTTTTCATAAAGTTAACTCCAACTTAAACTTAATTTTGATCCCACCACTCAAGTTTTACAACTATTAAAATATTAATTTTTATGTTAAAACAAAAGTGCTTCGGACGGGGATGCGGTTTGCTTCCATTTCGATAGTGATCTAAACTAGTATTTTAGCACCACGATTTCTAAACAGCATTTTATAAAGCTCAATTTGGACGTATTAGATGTTCAACTTTGTGGATGCAGTGTTCTTGATATATATGGAGACGAAGTCATTTGAATAAAAATATTTAAAACGCGTATCAAATTATACTTAAAAACAGAAATATGTATGTTTTATCAGAAGTTTGGTGTTTGTGGTTCTCGTGATAGATGACTTCCACATAAAGTTTGGATTTCATTGACAAAACAAAATATAGCGGTGGAAGGCGGTGACAGCCGGACAAATGTGGTGGAGATGCTTTTGGAAAATGACAAATTGCCGGACATGTTTTTTTGGATACATAGTACCTGATGTTATAACGTCAATTCAGGTGATGCTATATGACATGTTCAATGAAATGTGAAATTAAATGACTTATTTAATTGTACTTACTATTTAATGTCACATTAGTGTTACTTAAATTGATATTTTAATACTAGTGGTGATAAATGGCTTTATTATTTTTGGATTATTAACTATTTATGACTTATTAGGGTTGTTAAAATGGGTCAAGCTGGCTCGTTTCATTAGAATGTGGCTCGATTTGCCCTTTGGCGACCCGTTCCCGGCTCATTATTATTATTATTATTATACATTTTCACTGCATTATAACGAGTTCACGATTTGGTCATACAAGACATCCACTACTCGTATTCGATGCAAGACGATACCCTCACTTAAGATCCCTATATACACATTTTTTGTGCACTATGAACCGCTATGTCACATACTGGATTTGATCCGATTGAGCCCCTTTTCATTCTTTCTACTTCTTTAATTTGAATTTCGATCAGTGTTACTTTTAGAGCATGCACTATGTGCTATGTTAGCTAATTCAATCCTGAACCAAAAGGCTTGTGAAAAGAATTAATCTAAATGTACATTTTTGAATGACATTATTGTTGACATTGTGTGAATTGTAAACATTCGTGTCATTAATTTTATGGTGGCCCCAAATGGCCCATGGTCCAAGTGTTTCCTTGTTGCACAATGGGTTGGTGTAATGCTACACAGAGGACCCCATTTGACGTTTTTATCAATTTTCTAACGTGCCCATGTTTGTTTGGTAAGACTTAAAATTTTTATTTTAATTCAAGTCGAAGTCAACAATTAATTTTAATTACATATTTGATAAGATTTACAATTTTTCCAACCATACATTTCATCTACTTTTATCAAAATCTATTAAAAATTTAATTTTAATCCCTACTCATTTGCATTTGTTCTCTCTCGCGGTCACGGTTTTCATATTCCCCGATCGGTGCTTGCTCTGGTGCTAATCATCTATCATGATTAAGATCGGCTAGTGGAAGAAGGGGCACCAAATATAGTATAGTAATTAAGATATTATTTAGGTTTGAGAATAAAACAACTAAATTCACTTTTACTTAGGAAACCAAACGGCCACTACCTAAACAATAATTCGAAATTTCAAATGGACTCCAAGTTTTTTATTTTTTAAAATTATCACAGGGTAATTATACTTGTATATCAACAAGATCTATCAAGGTTTATAGATTTTTGATCGACTAATTTGGTAAACTGGCTTTGGAATTACATTAATATGTGCTTACCTGCTCTGCTCCATTCAGAAAAATATTAGGCCATGTTTGATTGCAAACTTCTCTATGGAAAATGTCACATCCGAGGAAAACGAATTCCACTTTGACCGTTTGATTGCAACGTAGAAATAAAAATCGAATTCCAAGATACAACCATTTTAAGCTGCATTTTCTTTGTTTTTATAGAAAACGAATTCATATGTGTTTTGTGAGTTTTAAATTTTTAACTAACATGGAATTAGAATTTCTTTTCACTTTTACCTATCAAACGGACCCTTAGTGCTAATTGAAGAAGATAATTAATTATTAATTAACAACCATAGATATTACATTATTAAACAATTAGCCTCCGTTTGGTGCACATTTTGAAGGTAAGAATGCATTTTTACTGTTGATGTGATGAAGAATATGTGGTTAAAAAAAAAGGAAAAGTTATTGATGTGATGTAAAATATTATTTTATTGAAAAATGTGTGGTTAAAAATGAGTAGAAGAATGAGAATGAAAAAAATAATGTGGACCAAACAGGGCCTTATTATATTTTAAGAAGTTTCAGTTAAAAGTGTTCGGATTTCAATTCATTTCTCCTTTTGGCATAATCAAATCCATCAAAGCTCAAAATTAAACTGAAAAAGGAAAAACATAATCTTTTTCACCTTCTGTTTTGACTCTGGTTTTCTTCTCTCCCTTTTCTTTGCATTCAATTCAAGGTAGCCTGGTCCTCTCTCTACAGTCATAGATTATTATTTTTTTAGAAAAGTTCAAATTTTGGAAGGAAACATTAGGAAAATTTTGTAGCTTGACAAGGAGTCAACGTACCGAAACAAGAGTTTAATCTCAATTCTCTCATTGAGACAGTAAGATTTCACATTGCAAGCAAACATTAACTTTGTAAGATCATCAAACTATTGTTGTTTTATTTCTTTCTGTTGATGTTTGGTTGTTCGTTTTTTTTTTTTTTTTGGAACTTGGGTCACTTTTTCTTCGTTCGAAAATTTTCCGCCTAATTTGGCCCTTACATCGGGAGGATATCTGGTCCTTTACACATGGATGCTTGCAAAATAGACATTGTTTAGTCTACACGACATACAGCCAGACAGTCAGACAGCCGAGCCGAAGAGAGGATGGAGTTCAGCTGCCAATTTGACCTGGTCAAGTTAGAACGTTGTTCTTGGAACGAATGTAAAAGTAATAAATTTGAAGGGGAGTTTTAGGTATACCCTTCTTGTCTTTGGGCAGTTGGTTACCATTGGAGGGAATGACCTTTGGGGAGGGGGAAGTATAGATGGAAGAGGGGAACCATTGCATTAATTGAATCCCTTTAATTGGGATTTATAGAATGCTGGTTTAACCATCCTTAAACTTGTTCCCCTTTTGTCTCGGTCGAGCTTTGACCTGCTCATTGATAAGCTCTTTCCCTGTCTTTTGCACATGCTGAGTGTCTGTTGGAATGGATCAGATTTGCAGAATGAATGGTCTTGCTGTCAAGCTGCTTTTTGTTCGGTCTACTCATGACTGGTTGGCCTTATCTTGTCATTCGCAGTTCTTGCTTCCTATGTCACCTAGTCTCACATTGCTCCTTTGCTGAGCCGAGGCCTCAACATGATTTGCCATCTTTACCCCGTGTCATTCGCCTTGCCATGTCATTGATGGGATTCACTTGCGCATACAATGCTCTAGTTTAATGCGAAGTTGCAGTAACAATTATTCATAATTAGCACACGTGTCTCTAGAATATGCTTTTATTCTTTCATATATATGTTGAATTCAACTAATAGATGTCTATAGTTCAAATAACACTCTTTTTTCTTGTACTATACAGATATGTCGAAACACTAGTTGCTCTCAGTTATCTTCACATGTGATATTAATGCCTTCTGATTATGAAATTAATATTGGGATTTTGATAGCTTCTTTTATTATTCATGTTCTGGCTTGCTAGCAAATTCATTTTCATTCTCTATATTCTCCATTCATTGTTGCATTGTAAACCACATGTATCAATCTTTAGCAGAGTGTCATAAAAATTTATTTGACATCCAGGTAAGTGATAAATCCATCTCCGGGAACAAGTGGCTTTTGTTAAATTTTGTGGTTTGTTGAAATCTAGCTTTTATGCCCATGTGTGGTTAACTGGTGATGTTTATGTCTATTTCCAAAGGATTGAAGACAGGAAATCTAGATTCTTCTACCTCATGAGGACGTACAGGTGATTTCCATCTGTGTTTGGAACGGAAAACTTTTTGGCATTATGCATGTCTGTCCCAGTGTTCGCCGTTGATGGTGTTGAAAGGGCACTATCATTATCTGATAGAACAAAATCTCTTGATACTAAATTATCCAATGACAAAGGGTACCTCGCTGAATTAACTGGGGAGATTTGTTGTGCTTCTTCTGAAACCACTAGCTTTAGAACTGGAGAGATCTTATTAACCAATGGGGAATCTTATTCTGGATCCCTACTGGGCAATATACCTGAGGGTTCTGGGAGCTATCTCTGGTCAAATGGTTGCAAGTATGAGGGTGAGTGGAGATACGGGATGGGGAATGGATATGGGAAACTTCTATGGCCATCTGGTGCTCTTTATGAAGGTGAATTTTCAAGTAATTATATGCATGGCACGGGAAATTATACTAGACCGGACAATATGACCTATAAGGGTCGGTGGAGGTTAAATCTCAAACATGGTTTGGGATATCAAATATTTCCTAATAGAGATGTATTTGAAGGTTCGTGGATGCAGGGAACCCCAGAAGGGCCTGGTAAGTATACGTGGGCTAATGGAAATTTGTATTTGGGAAATATGAAGGGGGGGAAAATGTCAGGCAAGGGAACTCTTACTTGGACCAATGGGGACTCTTTCGAAGGAAGCTGGTTAAACAGCATGATGCATGGATTTGGAATGTACACATGGAGCAACGGTGACTACTATGTTGGAACTTGGACCCGGGGCCTGAAGGATGGAAAAGGAACATTCTATCCAAAAGGAAGCAGGCTTCCAGCTGTCCAGCAATTATACCTCAATGCTTTGAGGAAACGAGGTTTGCTTCCGGATTTGAGAAAAAAGAATCAAGTTTCCCATATTCATCATGCTACATCAGTAGATATGGAAGATGTCGAGGTTGGTGGGAACCGAGGTTCTCATAGGAATCCATCTGATAAGATCTCTAAGGGAAACTTATTAAATCTTGAACAATCTCGCACTACAAATGTTTCTCTGGAAAGACGTTGGAGTCTAGAAGTATCCATTGAGAAAGTTATTGGACATGATTTTTCTAGCATATCCGAGTCTGTCTTAGAAGGTGGAGATTATGAGGATGACATAAATCCTCCAATTTTGGAAAGAGAATACATGCAAGGGGTCCTAATCAGCGAGCTTGTATTAAGCAATCGTTTTTCACAATCATCCAGAAGTGCAAAAAGGAGGCAAAAGAAACTTGCAAGGGAGATAAAAAGGCCAGGAGAACAAATTATTAAAGGCCACAGGAGTTATGATTTGATGCTAAGTCTACAGCTTGGGATCAGGTACATGGACCTTCTTCACCAATGCAGATGGCTTCATCATCTCCTCAGGCGGTTCTTTCATTCTTATTTTTTAATATATTCATTCTAATCAGATCTTGCATCTCTTTCTACATGTGGATATTTTTGTCAATACATGCTTGTTATTTTCATTAAAATGTCATCTTAATTGTCTAGTGAGTTTTTATTTTTAATTCCATTTGAAAACTGTGTAGATGTTCTCTACCAAACTATTGTCTTCATACATCTGTGAGTTGTTTTATTTATATTGACTGCCAGATGTTTCTAAGAATGTGTTGTCAGTAGGGATATAACCCTTTTACTTTCTTTCTTTATTTGGAGAACCAATTGTGAGAAAATCCGACTGCATTATCATGAAAGAAGAATCGCCTTTTGGTCATCCTGGATTGAAATCAAATGATCTTTCACAAATGGAGTGGAGTATTTGCTAACAGATCCAAGTACAGTTGTTATGTCATATTAAATCATCTAACATGTTGGCAAGAGTGTAGAGAGTCCTTCAGGGTTTAAAATGCTTTTTAGTCGCAAGTGTCAATAATTCTGTGATAATCAAGATCCACATAACTGTGCATTACTGCCATAGAAATATACAATTTATCTGTGGCATGGAAAAATTACAAAAGAAATTATGTTAAGAAGTGATCTTTTAAGTTTGATGTGCACATATATAAGATAAAAATCCTCTTACATTGGTGAATACGATTTTGTTCAATTATATGCTTACAGATTCCTACATATGCGACCCAAAATGTTTGGATATGATTGATTCTTTGTCCGTCGTTATATGTAATTTCTTGAGATGATGCATATTTGCTAATTAAAGTTGCTGGCACGTCAATTTGTATCATATTTACCTTTATCCTTTATGCAAATTCCAACTACTCAGTATTGAATTTGGCAGATATACTGTGGGAAAAATTACTCCCATACAAAGTCGAGACGTTAGGGATACTGATTTCGGCCCTCATGCCAGCTTTTGGATGAATTTTCCTAAAGAGGGGTCACAACTGACACCTCCACATCAGTCAGAGGATTTTAGGTGGAAAGATTATTGCCCAATGGTTTTCAGGTTTGTTGTGACTTTCTTTTTCGTCCAGTATCAAATTCCTCCACAGTTCTATGAGTATCAGTGTGGTTTCCTTGCTCATTTGTACTTATGAAATGTC
This sequence comes from Fraxinus platypoda, assembly GCA_903798405.1. Lineage (NCBI taxonomy): Eukaryota > Viridiplantae > Streptophyta > Magnoliopsida > Lamiales > Oleaceae > Fraxinus > Fraxinus platypoda. The sequence goes on along the minus strand of CAIGRT010193010.1, from coordinate 9,878 downwards.
CTATTTTTGTTTATCTTACTTGTTTTTATCTGTTTCCTTTTTATCTTCATGCAGTCTGAAAACAATCTTGGAGTAGCTTCATTTGTCATATTGTCATTTTCTTCATACCTGAAAATACTATCACATGGTCTTTCTTTGAGTACATTCATGATTCATTAGACATATGACTGATATATGATTGTCTTAGATGTACCTTTCCCATTCTTATTTGCAGTAACTGTCATACTTACTGAATTCTACACAATATTGGAGTAATTTCACTGTTTCATTGTCTTTGCATGGGTAGAATAGAAAAAAGTTCATTTTTCTTCAATATTACGTCACTTGATCACCTTTTGTCCTCTTTTTTCTCCTTTATTTTCATTTTCCCTTTTCATACTTGGCATCTTAAAAGTACAACTATTGTCCTATAATAGTATTAATTTTTCATTGTAAATTTGATATGCATTCTTTCTGAAGCTCAAAAGGTTTGTTTTTTTCCTTGCAGAAATCTGAGAGAGATGTTTAAGATTGATGCTGCTGACTACATGATGTCCATATGTGGAAATGATGCTCTCAGGGAACTTTCTTCTCCTGGGAAAAGTGGTAGTGTATTTTTCCTGTCTCAAGATGATCGTTTCATGATCAAGACACTGCGAAAATCTGAAGTTAAGGTTCGATATTTCGATTCTCACTGACCTGCTCTGGTTTCATTGGTTTTTAGTTCTTGTCTGGAATCTTCTAAATGCTGAACTTTTTTTTTTTTGGTAGTTGGGTTGGGGGGTTAACCAGGGAAGTTTTGATGCATGAGGAATTTGTTAAAACAATTTTCACAAAGTAGGATATCATTCACTTGAACTTTTAATTATGAAATGCTCTCCTTTCACCATACACTTGATTGTTTAAACTGGCTGGATTTTCAACGGAAAACCCAATTACATCAACTGATTTTAGATTGATGCTAAACCTTGAACTCCTCTATGGGGTTTAAGTTGAGCTCAAGCTACATGATTTTGTTGAGGCCTTGCTGAAGAACTGCGTTTGAACTATATCAATTTGATATTAATTTGTCAAAGATATGGTAGAAAAGGAAATTTTTCTGTTAAGATTAAACTTCTCTTGGAATATTTCTGCTTCTGGACTCCTGAATATACCAAGAACGCAAGGAACTACCTGAATTGTCATTAGTTTTTGAAAAGCTGTGCCTTAAAAGGACATCTAAAAGTATGGATCAAAGTAGGGTTAACATTGGAACTCTTAAAAGAGATATTTTCAAAAGGGACTAGTATAAACAGAATAACAACTTCTCAGGAGAATTAAAATTTGGAAAACTATTATTAAGACCTCCGATGGTAGGTAAATAGTCTGTCTGTGACCATCCAAATAATGGACTTCTCTACTTAAGATGTGGAAGAGAAGATCCATGTTAGTATTCCAATGTCTCTCTCTTTCAGGAAGTTGCACGCAAGTATAATATAACAATTTTACTTATTAAGCTTTAAGTTGTTTCACTTATTAAGCTTTCAGTTGTTTCACTTTGTTACATCGAGTTGCTTAAGTTTGAGTTTGGATAGCAGGTACTGCTCTCTTGTTTGATTTTTATAATTATACTGGGTGCCATTTTCAGTTGCACCTATTATATTATCTCAAGTTATGCTGTCCTTATTTTTATCATTTCCTATATTGAGTTTTGTTAAATTGATAATGACTGGTGATCTCACATGTAGGTTCTACTTCGGATGCTTCCAGACTATCATCGCCATGTACGCACATATGAGAATACTCTCATGACTAAATTTTTTGGTCTTCACAGGATTAAGCCTTCTAGTGGTCAAAAGGTTATTAATACATGCTACTGCTCCCGGAGAACTTGTCTCAGGAAAATACATCTTTACATTTAGTTCCTGTTTGGTTAAGATAAAAATCGGATTTTTAGTAGTTTTTGATATGAGTTAATGAAATGTGTGGTTGAAAAGTTGATAAAAGTTGTGGGTCCCATGTGGTTGAAAATGAGTTTGAAAAAAAATGATTTTTAGAAAATGGTGGCCAAACAGGGGCTTTGTATTTTGATTGAAGTTACTTTGGCCTTCTCAAACAATAGGCTAATATTTATTCACCTCTTTCTGCTTTGCAGTTTCGTTTTGTGGTAATGGGAAATGTGTTCTGCACAGAGTTAAGGATTCATCGAAGGTTCGATTTGAAAGGTTCTTCGTTAGGACGTTCTGCAGATAAGGTTGAAATCGATGAAAATACCATTCTTAAGGACCTGGATTTAAATTACTGCTTTTATTTGGAACCTTCTTGGCAAGATGCCCTCCTACAGTAAGTGGGAATTCGTATTCATTTACCTTTATACATGCTGACAGTACGCAGTGGTTTGTCCATACTAACAATGCTGTGAGTCACCAACTCATTATTAATTAAAGTTTATCGACGTCTTGTTTGTAATTTACCTCAATGAGACATGTTATAGACTTAAAGTAATGCCTTTGCTATATTCAAAGTCTTAGCTGCCAGAAAGTACTACTTTTTTCATTGTAGCGTGCTCTGATGAGAACTTAACATGTGAGTATCAGTTTAGTTTCTTATAGCGGCATACATGCTGTAACATAAGTTTCTTGTAGGAACACGTGTATCCGTAAGACGTAATTCAATCTCAATAAATCTAACTGAAGCAACTCAATTGCAATGGACAATGGGGTGATTTTCTTCTCTGGATATTTTTTGATGAAGACTCCGAAGTGTAATTACAGTCTAGCAGTGGTGATTTAGAACCCAATTTTCTGAGTACTCATGATGTTAATTTCAAGAACACCTTGCATCAAGTTCTCATTTAGTATTTTTATTTACATACTTGTGATGTTCACTAGTTCTATTATATGCAGGCAGATTGAAATAGATAGCAAATTCTTGGAAGCACAGCACATAATGGATTACAGCCTCTTGCTAGGTGTTCATTACCGAGCACCCCAACACCTCCACTCTTGTATGTCTTACAGTCAGCATATGTCAGCGGATGGACTGGGAATATTGGCAGAAGGTAGGGTTCACATCCCATGTAATAGACAAACAGATGGATAAATGTGAGGAGGCCACGTGATCGTATTCATCTTTGAAATGTAAAAGCACTTGCGAAAATAATAAAGAAGCAAAAGTCCTAGGTCTCGTCCATTTAACCAATAACATTATTAATAGTCTCTATATTACTCATAGCTGATTCTTTGCATTTTCAAAATTGTGTTTATTCTAGGCTTATTAATTTCAATTGCTGATTTTACCACCTCAGAGTCTATCGAAGATGATATATCTCCACAAGGCCTTGTTTTGGTCCCTCGAGGTGATGATGATGGTAGTGTTGTTGCGGGCCCCCATATTAGAGGTGGCCGGTTGCGAGCATCATCTGCAACTGGGGATGAGGAAGTGGATCTTCTCCTTCCCGGTACAGCAAGGTATTTCAATGAAACTTTACTGTAAAAATTCTCAGTATTGCTGCTTTAAGTTCTTTCAAAAACAAGCGCATTGTTGTCATTGATATGCAAAACAATCAATAAAACAACTGGTGCATCCTTATCTTTTCACATAAGCTAAATTAAGCAACAATTTTTTGGAGTTCAGAAGTGTATCAGTAAGAGGCAAAAGTTTGAGGAGCCGCTAAGACAAAAAGCATCAGTCGCACATCTGAAAGCATAAATGGGAGTTTTGTGCATGTAGATTATCTCAGTTAAATACTTCTGAAAGAAAAGTTATCAATGCCTTGAGAAGATTGGCTTATGAATTTAAGAAGATACGAAAGTAGTTCTCTCTAAACTTTTAGTTTCTTACATTTTGGTTTCTTGGTTTTTCCTTATAACAGACTCCAAATCCAGCTTGGAGTGAATATGCCAGCAAGAGCAGAGCATATCCCCGGAAAAGATGACACTCATATATTTCACCAGGTGTACGATGTTGTCTTGTATTTGGGTATCATCGACATATTGCAAGAGTACAACGTAAGTAAGAAGATTGAACACGCATATAAATCTATCCAATTTGATTCAGTGTCCATCTCCGTAGTCGACCCTACATTTTATTCTCAGCGGTTTTTAGAATTCATTCGGAAGGTTTTTCCACCAAATGCTATGGCAAGATAGAAGACCTGATTGATCGTCTCTCCTGGCTTCTAGTGCCCCATTGACCACGCTGAAGTTCAACATTTCAACTGTTTTCTGTTTTCATGCTTGTGTTTAAATTTCAATATTTGGTTAACATAGGGGGGGAAGTTGTACTTTCGTGTATTGTCATTAGGCAGATCTGTCTTGCCCCTTATTTCATGTGGCCACAATGTCCAAATTTTCATGCACATTTTGTTAAATGAATTGCCTTTTTTTTCGCTTTTCTTGCTCAAAACAAACTACAAAATTAACAAAACAGTCATCTTCAAACACATTGGTCAAGTATTTGAAGAAACATGATAACGGAGAGGACTATAATATTTTGGTACAACTTTGGTCTACAGTTAATAGATCGAAATACACTTCATCAATTGCTTTGTACTTGCATTCATCCAACTTCCATTCTGATAAAAAAAAAATCACGACAATAAAAAATTTGCAAATCTCCTCGTATGCATTACGGAAAGGAATGCATGAGACTCGTTAACCCATGTTGGGAGGTGGAGGGGGAGGATGTAACCCCTGGCCATGCATTTGTTGCCCTGGAAAACTTTGAGGTGGCTGCATAGGAGGCCTTCCCATTTGCATGCCAGGAGTAAAATTTGCCATTGAACCACTGCCAACTGGGGGAGGCGGTGGAGCAGGTAAATTAGCACCTGGAGGCATAGGGCGAGGGCCATTAGCCATAGGAGGCGGCGGTGGCAAAGGCCTGGGAACATTTCCAGTAGGTGCTCCGGGAGGGAGTCCTTGTGGAGGAGGTGGTGGTGGGGGCAGATCTTGGGGTGGAGGCGGCCTTGGAGGGGCACCAGGAGCTGAAGTCCCATTGGCTGCAGGAGGAGGTGGAGGTTTATTTGCCTCTGGTGGCTTTGTCTTGAAGTATAACTGCAGCTGCATGTTCAGTTATCGCACAAAACAATGTCAGATATATCATCCAGTAAAACTGGGGAGATACTAATCCACAGTTTAAAATGCATTTTAACCGAAGATCAGGCATTATAATTGTTCTCTGTCCTGCTTTGCAAGAGAAGAGAAGCATGTTGGTCATGCAACATCAGTAGAACAAGTTTGCTGGCCACATATCTTCTAACCTAATCAACTACCTCTTAGAGGCAGCTAAACCTTCAGTTTACAAAAACCTATGGTGAAATAAAAGGTGGAGGAGTTTGAAAAATTTCTGTATAAATTCATGTCGCTTATCTATTATTTTTGCATCTAAACAGTCAACACCAAGTCAGATTCGTGATAAAGGAACAGCAAACTTGAAATGTTAAACACACAAGCTATACACCTTGAAAATGGAAAAATAAAAAAAAAAGAGGAACACAAACATACCGTGAACATTTTAGAGTCAGGGTCCCAGTGTGAGAAAAACTTGGGGGTTGATTTATCAATCTCTGTACTTGGAACCTAAAAAATTCCAAGATTAAAATTCAATTAAATCCAGATGACAAAGCAACCTTCTTTCTTACACACAAATACTGAGATCAAATTTACCTTAAAAGAAATAATTTCATATGGTTCAGCAGCAAACAAGAGAAACTGATATCTTTTATCAAAGGCTTGTATTTTCTGCATGTGGTATGAAAAGGTGGTCAGTAAATTGGAAGTGCATCATTAGCTGAAAATTATGTCTTGGAAGAAGAGAATCAACTAAAAAAGCCGAAATAAATACTTGAATTTGAGAAGACAATATACCTGCTCAAAGGAAGACATAAATCGGTGACGTGGCTTTGTATTGTCTTCAATCTCAGGATATTCAATCTGAACCAAGTCATATAAATATTGATTAGGGCGCCAAATCACTAAATATTGAGCACATCTTCCATTTAGTGTAAGGCAACTGGACATCAGAGGACACATAGTTACACAGGTGCACATAACAAGTTTCATGGTTCACCTATCCAAACAACATTCTAGATACCTAATCTTTAACTAGGCTTCTCAAATGGCATTTGGCAGCCACTAATATGAAGCTCAAAAAACTGAAATTTTGAACTTACAGCCTATAATTATAATTTTTTTTGTTTTTGATAACCGTGGATGTCTGGGCCAGCTTGCGCGCACCTCGACTAATCCCACGGGGCCCTGAAGTTTACGGTCGGGTACTCACTTCAGTGGCCTTTAGGAGACTCGAATTGGTGACCATTGATGAGCAAACCCAAGACCTGATCAATTGAGCAACCCCTCAAGATTAGCCTATAATTATAATTAGATGCCTATAAGTATCATTTATAATCCTAGTATTGCTAGCTCCTTAAACTAACATAAAAACGATAGATGGTGGTATTATATCCATCCCAATGCAATTGCTGTACCCTATGATTCATATCCAAGTGGCTACAAAACAAAATGGAATTCTATATCACATATATAATCATGTCTTACCACAGTTGTACGTTCCATCAGGCAATACCAAGGGCAGGGTCTAATTGAGCTATAATCAACAGGCTTGAATATGTAAAACATAAATCTTTATTTTTTTTATTTATTCCTATCCCTATAGAATCCATTAAAAAAAAACTATTTGAGATTTACGCTTTGAATCCCGTCCCTTAAGTGCCACTTCTAAGGCTTAAACCTCAATTACCGAGGCCTACACCTCAAGCACCTCACGGCAACTACATTTTCCAACAATCTCAAATTACTGGTCTTAGCTTTTTGGGCTAATTCTTTGTAAGCTAAAATGCTATAGTGATTCTTTTCTTTTCTTTTCTCTCTTCTCTACCTACATAGAAGGAACAGAGGGGGGAGAAAACACCATAGCAAGTAGAAAGTAATGATAAAGAATGAGCAAAAACTTAAAATGACGGGGAAGATGATGTCAACGATTCTCTAAAAGATCATATTAGTATTGATGATTTTTAAGTTGTTTCTACTTCTAGTTAATAGATTCTATATAGTTACACGATTAATAATTGAAGAACTTATTATTTTCTCTTTATTGATATATTTTATGATTGTTTGCAAATTATACTTCCCCTGTTCGATTCCACTAAAAAGTAGATTAAAATCCAATTCAAAGTAACACTTAATTAGAACCACACGTTTCATAAGACCACAACTTTTCAACCACACAATCGATCAACTTTTATCAAAATCTACTAAAAATTTGATTTTTATCTAAACCAAACAAGGGGACTTAACTTTGTTAATTATGTTTATAATGGATTTTTTTGTGGTTTATAGTTTATTATGAGTATGTTGTCGTATTTTGTATACATTTTAAAATTATTTTATTGTAGCGTCTTGAAGCTTGTACATCTCCTCATAGAGGAAAAATGCCAAGATAACTGATTAAGACTTTCTGAACATCGATTAGGTGGACAAGTGAGTACGTGTCAAGGAGAGAGATATTGCTTCCCTTCCCCATACTTCTCAAATACAATCAAACAACTTCTTTAATGAGCAGTCGACCACGTCAAGGTTGTCTTCTGATTGAAAAGACAATTTGAAGTTTAAGTAGAGTTACTTAGGGCATGTTTGGCAAAGCTTTTATTATACTATAAGCTATGTGTGGATAATAACTAATAATTGATTAGTAGGTAAAAGTTGTGGGTCTTACGAAATATGTGGGTAAAAAATGAGTTGACTAGCTTATCAGCAAATATATGTTTCGCCAAAGCTGCACTTAGTCCGCTTATATTACTTTGTTCAGCAAGACAACATCAATCCTGATGTTTTCCTAACATAGATACTACTATATTCTTAATCTTACTATTGTGACCTTGAACACACAGACCCATTGTAATATTATTATTTTGACAAACAATATGCCAATTATCCTTACTTTGCTCAACAACTTTGCGAACTTGAATTTCATCATAATTCTGGTTACACAGCAACACAGGAAGAGATTTAGTAAAAATTAAAAGAATTCATCAAGCAATACGTTGAAATGTTCAACGTTAGATATCTTCTCAATCTTCTAAAAAATAATAATAAATTTAACATGAAGAAAATCTGAATCTGTTGTAGCATTTTCATCACATACAGAAATTTTTTTTATTGGCATAAATTATCTTCACTTGGATAATCATCATAAACCGATCCAATCAACTCATTTCCTCCATAAATCAACTTCATATTGTCTTAATAAGATATATTTTTCCAGGCAACTTTTCAAGATATTCAAAGTTTCGCAAAAAACCTTGTGTATTACATCATGAACTTCAACACATTCTTGGTTCTAGAGTTTTTCTCAAAATCTAAAGGAAGTTCTTAATAGGGTTTACAATGATTACAATGTACAAAAGCCATAGTTTAGTTTCTGAAAGACATAGAGGCCGTAACTTGATTTAGAATTATCTATTATAGGAAATTAAAAATCCTCAAAAGATGTTCTAGAAGAGTATAGTGTGGACAGTGTATAATCATTTCAAAGAAGGGAAGGGGGAACTGCTTCCTCACCTGGAAAAGTAGAGACCTCTGTTTCGTCTCTGGGTCAAATTGCTTTGTCACACGGTATCCAGGTCTACCAATTTTAACTGCTAGCACAACAGAAAGATGTTTATCATGTAGAATAAGAGTTATAGAACCAGCACCTTCACCTTACTATTAGACAGCTTCTCATGCAACCCAAGTTAAATTTTCATTCCTTTTGTTTACTTTTGCTTTCTTTAAAAATAAATTCAATTAAAATTAGAAAGCCATTCAAAGATCACACATTTTGGAAATTGAAAAAATGTAGACTGCAAGGTATGTGCCCTGAGATTCATTTCCTTTATGCGTTTTAAAAAAGGCGCAGTAACAATCATGATCGAAGAACAAAACCCAACATCAGTATATTGAATTCAACCATTTCTATACAGCTAAAAAAACTCGTTCTTATTATATTAAGACCATAAAGCTGTCTACAAAATCATAGCTTCTAAAAACCCCCAACCTCAGAAAGAAATTCAAAAATAAAAAAATTCACAACAACTTATTGACAAAGCTTAATTGTTACCGGATTTTTTAAGTGAGATTTTGCGCTTATGAGGCTGTGGCTGAGCCGGTGCCTCCTTGGCTTCACGAGCCGCTCGCTTGGCCAAGTTTGTCTGATGCCGCTTCCCCTGTGTGTGCGCCAAGTAATTTCCCTCGTTGTTGTGCAAAGTCAAACATAGCTTACACTCATAGCTGCAAAAGATTTACCAAAATGTAAAATCAACGGACATTATATGCAAAATTAAAAAATAAATCACACGCCAGTTTAGAATTAGGGTATGCCTGCCAAGGTGGTTGCGCATGAAATACGGATCTTTAGCTAGATCGATGGTTTCGAGGGCCAGTCGTCTCAGCCGCTCACGGCGGTCAATGGCCTCATTCTGGGCGGAGGCGGCGCCACCGCTTCCAGGCTTCGAACCCCACTCTCTATCCATTTTCTCAGGGCCTGGATGTCACCGGGTTGATTGGACTCGCAAAATTGATCTTGTTGAGAGGTTTTCTAAGTTCGATAATGGGCGGTTCCTTGTCTATGTTGGGTTTCTTAGACCCCATCTAATTGGGCTGGGCTCTTGGAAAGAATGACGAAAGCCTATGTTTCCTCCCCATTTTCTTAAGGGAAATTATAAAAAATCAGATGTTTAAATATTACTTTTTAAAAATCAAGTCTACACTTTATTTATTTAAAAATTAGGTATTATATTAAAACCTAATTGATAACCCTAATTTATCACTCCCCTCCCACCATACCACCTACTCCACCAAATTTCAATCCATTTTTCTTCTCCTCCTCTTTATTTAAAAATCAGGTATTATATTAAAACCTAA
>CAIGRT010193005.1:0-14567 GCA_903798405.1 Fraxinus platypoda | reverse complement strand
TCTTTCTTGCAACATGTTTCTTTTTTTTGTGAGTATCATTATATTGATGTTCCAAATATGGATGCTATGTTTATGCGTTCTGCACATGGTGGTCGGCCTCATCGTAATCCTCCACAAATGACCAACTTGTATCATTCAATGCTATGTTTATGCATATTATTCTCATTCCATTTCTTCCTTTAATCTTAAAATATTTCTAGCTGCCACGCAAGTTGATAGTGTATACTTGTGAAAAGTTAGGTCATTGCGAGGAAAAAGTAAAAACTCCCTTTTCAGATGAAAAAAGAAAGTGGATTAATTGCACCCACACATACAATGGAGAAAAAAGTGATGGCGACAATCTTGTTTAGGTATACATTCAACTTTTGTTTTGGTCGGTGCATGTCCAAATCAACGTCCATTACTTACCCCCACTTTCTTAAATCAAAAACCTCTTCGTTTCTTTCATTTACTTATAGTACCATTGGCATTGAATGACTTTTTTAATGTTTTAAAAAAGGGAAAAAGTTAATTCTGCAGGTAAAACAGACATAAAAAATGCGATCAATTATATTACACCACTTATAATGCGGGCATAGACAATAAAAGGCGTGAGTAATGCGGATCTAAGCACGACTAATATGAAGTTAGAAGTCAAAATGTGGGTTGCCTTTTATTTTTTAATTTTTAAATTAAATAAAAGGAATGGTTATTAATAATTTAAAATTTAAAAAATAAAGAAACGTTTTAATACGCTTAGGCACGTTTAATTTTGTAAGACTTGAGATTTGATATTTCTGTCTTATCACACCTTACATCTCTTAGAACATTATTCTTTCATTTTTTTTTTATATAAAAAAATAATTTTCAAATAGCAAGATCACATTTTAGTTTGTTTCGCTTAAAAATATTTCAAATTAAGTATCATCTCAATCTCTTTTTGTTACTTTTTCATTGTGACATAGACAGTTGAATCAATCTCAATCATTTAGTAGACTATGTAATGTCAGGGATAATACTTGATTTCCACGAATTAAAGTAACTATTCTGAAACTGAACAATATTTGTTTAATACATCCTTGATTTACTTTCATCCTACAATCATCTTGCCTCAAATATTCCCACATCAACGGATAAAACTACAATGGATGATATGCTTTTAAATATCACTATTCTCTTCGTCTATGAAAGAAAGACTTGTATTTAATCTTCATAGCTATTTTTGAGCATTTTCACTTCTGCCTACCAAAGCATCCAAATCTTCAATTAATCTTCGAACATCTCGGCATTTATTTCGTTGGAAATTTCTTTTAAGAATGAGAGTTGAGAAAAATTAAAAAAAATAGCCAACCATTCATCCATGAGATTTATTATCCCATATTCATCATAATAAAGGGGATTGTCCAATTATTAAAAAAATTTGTCCTTCATGTTATTCTATAATGTTTATTATTTATTTATTTGTCCATCTTCCCAACAAAATCCACAGACTTTTTTCCAAATTAAAATAATCAAAATTCTTCTCGCAATATTTTATTCATTTGAGGGACATAAAAGTAAATAAACTAAAATTCAGTGATTTCATGCAATGATTCCATCTTTTTCCTTACATCAGGTACCTCTTTGCTTCTTAATATTTATACATTCAATTATGTATACATTCTTCCCCCCTTCTCTCTCCTTTCTCTCTCACACACACACATTCTTGAAAGTTAAGCAAGTGAAAATACCAACCCACAAATTTATAAAAAATGAACAGTAAAAAATCAGTAGTGAAAAACACTTCAATTTTTGGTTGCAGTGATATGAAGAGAAGCTCATCTGAATTAGCCCTTCAAGAACTTTTTCCTTCAGAAGATGAGAAGAAAACTGAACAAATTGGAGGGACCGATGATGATTTTTTTGCTGGGGATTTGTCATTTTCTTACAAGAATTTGGTTAGTTTCAATCCCTTTGAATTGATCTTTTGCACTTGAGTTACTTTCTTTTAGCTTGAATCAAGAAGAATTCATGTGATTTTGTGAGTTAAGATTTTGGTTAATTTTGATTTGGCATGTATTGTTCCAAGATAATCATTTTATGCTAGAAGTGAATTTGAATAATACTGTTTTCTGATATGTTTACCCTTTTAAAATTTATTTTTAAATTTAGAGTTGAATTGGCACAAGCTTTTTTAGGGGTGGCCTAAGTATATGTTGATTAGGTGGCTTATAGGTTCGGGGACGAGTTGATGGAGCGGTGGGGACGGGCTAATAGGCCGGGACCCATCCCTTACAGTAGTGGATGTGGGCACGTTGCGGAACCACTTAAATTTGTGTACAGACGTTTCGATTTTACTGCTCGCGTTTTGTACAGCAGTATTCTGCTGTAAAATCATCTACTTTCTCGATTATTGTTAAAAATTTGCAGCAGTTAGTGGAATTAGCATTAGTATGGAGGGTGAACAATTATAAACTTGTGTCTCTTTTTCAGTTCACTATAGTTGATTAAGGTTTAATCCGTAACATGAATAGTATCACCAAGGGAACGCTGTACACAATATCTTGGACTGAACAACGGTAGATTTAATTCGTATTCTCAACAATCTTAAGGTCCGGTCAACTAGATTAGTGATCGAGCTGTCTGATCTAAATTTACTAAAGAATGAGTGAATCTTCAATTTGCTTATAATTTGTTGGATTATATAGATTTGATCAGTTATCCAGTATTCTTAATTGTTCTGCCGTTAGTTCTAAAGTAAACTAGCTTGTTGTTCATCCATCATCGCTGAAGTAAACTTGGAGGGGAGTATTAATCATTTGAAAAAGAAATAATATGATCATTATTTGGAGATACAATATATATTTTGAGAAAGAAAGGATTGTTTTTAGGTATTATAGCTGCGTTACAAATGAATGATTTGTAGAAAAGGGAAGCATGATTCAGTTAATCTTTTTAACGACTCCCACATATTGAAGGAATCTTCGTGAACATCCGGTTCCGAGAAGTTAAAAAAAAAAAAAAAGGATCTAGTGTGGTCCTATTTTTGCAAAGACCTAATTGAACAGGACCGTGTTTGTCCCTAGAGAATCAGTACTTCAACCATGTTCGAAGATAAAAGATCTATGCATGAGTATCTTATCTATATATTTTCAAATCTAGTATGTCTTGTTAGCTATATATTTGCACTTCGTAAATAATCATAATGTTAGAAGAAAAAAAAAGAGAATAGAAGAGTTGTATTTCATGAGTGGATGCATATTTTTTCATGAATTCTGAAAGGCCCTAAAGAAGAATCAATTTGCCGTCAAAAATTTCTCTGTCTCTATACTTTTCATTAAAAGAAGTATCTGTAAACGTGCCATGTGTACGAAAAATGACCAGTTATTTTTAACTATCAATTTCCAAACGATGTAATTCTGAAAGTTGTCAATGCAATAAACGAGAAGACTCAACAATTCAACTGGGGAAGATATCTGGACAAAGAGGCTTCAATTCTGATACTAATTCAATATTTTTAACCTTATAGATTCTATTATGGTATTTTACTATTTTGTTATTACTCCTTTCTGCATTCAAGTTAATGCTATTATCCTTTGAATGATTTGAATATGTTAATTTAATTAAGAAGCAATATTTTGATGTCCTCTGCAATACCAGGAAATGATAAAAGGGTTGCCTAGTTATAGCCAATTGGCTGATAACCCGTATTTGCCCCAGAATTTCAGTGCTAAGGCTTCTAAGAATTCAGCTACAATAGATTCCCAATCATCAATAAGTGGTACGTACAATGCCACGAGGTCATTATCCGTACAACTATTTATTTAAATCCTGCATTAATATAAAGTTGCTCGCTAGTGGCACAAAGTTAACTTATCAGTGTTTAACTTCATTGCGGTTTCGCAATAGATTTACTTTATCAATTTTCAGTTGGTGTTCCATCATCAGCAACTATGCCAAATGGCCAAGATAATCGAGCAACTGGAGTTAGCAGTGGTTCATCCCGTGAGCAATCAGATGAAGATGATCAAGAGATAGAAGCTGGTCCTTGCGAACAGAGCACAAATCCTGCCGATAGCAAACGCATTAAAAGGTACAGTGTAATCAGCCAACTATGGTTTAAGCATATTGGATACTGAAGTTGGAGTTAAGAAGACATGGGGAATTGTGATTTCAGGATGGTTTCAAACCGGGAATCTGCTCGGCGCTCGAGAAGAAGGAAACAAGCACATTTAGCAGATCTTGACCAACAGGTACATATGTAATTAAATTCTCTGTTCAGTCTTACAATTTGCAAATCAATGTTTTACTTAGCATATGTTTGGCAAGTGTTTATAAACAGACGGAAATGAGTGTTGGATAAATAGGTACTATTGTGGGTCCCACAAAATATGTGGATAAAAAATGGTAGGCAAGTGTTTATAAACACTTCTCAAACATTCTTTTAGGTTGTTACAATTTTCATTGTTTTTTCTTATTTATCTATTCTTGCTGAACGTGATTAGAAACTAGAAGGGACTTTCTCAGTCTATGTATGCATTGTAATCTTCTGTTTTTTTCAAAAATGTTGTGCAATTGTATCTTACTTTTTGTAAAGAAATCTTCTTCCGAGGAACAAATTTTCTTAAGATTGAATATGGTACCCGATTACTTAACCTGAACTAGTTTTGGTAGAAGCCTATTCGAGCCTGTTGATTTTCTTAGAATTTAGACTTGAATCCACTGTTTCTCTGGGTGATTTTGATCAAGATTTAATTTGATTTTAGATTTCATCATTTAGTGTCGTGAGAGTGTTAGTTTTACAATATGCTAGATGAGAACCATTTTTGTGTGAGCTTCATATATGTTGTAGAAATATTTTTTTACTATAATGCCGCATGCTTAAAATAATGGACAAAAAGCCTCTTCACCTACGAACTTAACACTCAAATTAATAACTGTAAAGAGCATTACAGCAAGTTTGGTAACAAAGAGAATACTCGGATAAAGTGTAAAGTTTTCTTCAAATAAAAAAAAAAATGGAGAGAATTTGTAAATATGTCAATTTTTTCTCCTCTATTCGAACTTTTTATCTTTGAAGTAAAATATTATTAGCTAAGTTTCTGTTTCTAATAATGCTCTCTCTTTACAAATATCGATTTTCTTCACTCTGGATTTATTGTTTGGCTATATTTGGATTCATGTACACGATCACAGGTAAACTCATTATCTTATTTTTACAAGGATAGTTTACGACACATCTTTCTTCCTTCTTTGTTTTCTTGAATTTTTCATTAAATTGTAATTGCTATTTTCCAACATTTGAATCCAAGGACGTTTTTAATAATGTGTTCTTGCAAACAAGATGTAAAGGGAACAAATGTATACCTTTCCTAGAACCCCGCTAATCAGCTTTTAGATGTTTCTTTTCCGGTACCTTGTATTGTCTTGAAGATTATGTATGTCTTTAAGATTCACTAAGAACTGTTTTTACGCTTTAATACAGGTTAAACAACTACAAGGCGAGTATGAAACCTTGTTCAAACAACTTGAAGATGCTACTCAGCAATTCAAAGATGCTGTGACTAATAATCGAGTGCTTAAATCAAATGTGGAAGCTTTAAGAGCCAAGGTACTCTCATGATACTTTGTTCTTCATTTTCCCTTCCTCGGGGTTGTGTTCATGCCATAATTAGCCATTTTAGTTGTAATCATAACTGAGAATCTAGAGTTTAACTAGATATTTTTTGAAATCGAATGTAAAAAACTCAAATACATCTCTCTAGGAAAATGCAACGGAAATCAAATTAGAGAAAACTTACTCTTATTTTGGAAAAAAAAAAAACACTAGCTGATGATTCTTTTGTTCGACGTCAGGTGAAACTGGCTGAAGACTTGGTTGCCCGAGGCTCATTGACCTCTAGTTTGAGCCATCTTCTTCAGAATTATTTAAACACGCCTCAAACATTTACAAATATCAATATTGGCCGGATGGATATTGTCTCTCCTACTATCACAATTCAGGGAGATGATATTGCTTCATACCCAGGAATAATAGATTCAACCCAACTTGAAAATTCTAATACCTTTAATGGCAGTGCCACCAATGGAGTCATCACTGATACAGTTGGCTGCGTGCTAGACATGTGGCCTTGGGAATCTCATGTTGCGCCGGTGTCGAAGTAAAAGACGTATTTTCTTCTCTATCCTCAATCCTTGTATCGAGGTTTCATCTAAAAGTTTTTGTTTTCTTTTTCTTGTTATAAACTTGTGTAGTTGTGTACTATGATTTAATTTCTTCTCCTTCTTTGTAGTTGACCACATCATCTGTGAATGTTCACATTGTAGATATTGTAAGGGCGTGTTGATGATTTATGTGTACATGCTAACTCCGGGGTTGTAAGCCCCGAAGAAAACCTTGAAATCTCCTACCACACAAATTATACTCCATTCCTTCCAAATCCTTTAACCCGTCTTTATAAACATGAATCCTTGTGAAGCCTGGTGTAACAACCCTCATTGTCTCCCACGTCGATTATTTAAGTCTTAGTTGTGGGCATATAACAATTTGAATGCTCTCCTTATTGCTAGTTAAGGGCGAGTTATGTGCTTTGTATTTTTAACAATTGATATTAGAGCAAACACTGCTTGGATCATGATGCAAAATGGGGTCACTTGGAGATGGCAAAAGGTTGGGTTAGTGAAGTCGTCTAGTTGGAAATATGGATTGCCACGAACATGAATTCTCGAGGAGGGTGGATTGTTTAGCCCGACTTGTGACCATATAGCTATGAGATTTCCACACGTTGCTTCCACTGCCTAAAGTCTTTTTCGTTGTGCTACTTCGCCTATGTTTGAGCTCCATTTGTTGAAAATAAGTTTTGCAATAGTGAATTTTTGGAGAATATGTTAAAAAGTAGAAGAAAATTGAGTTTACGTGCAAAATATTTTATTGAGAGAATGTTTGATTCAAAATGAGGTTGAGAAAAAAAAATTGAGTCTTTAAATAATGGGGCTCGGATATATTTTAGTGAAATGAGATGCACATTTATACCCTTCTTCATATAAGTAGGAATAACCTCATTCCTGGGATATGCCAAAACTACCAACGAGTGGTCACAAACATTGATACAGAGTATTGGTTTTAAGTGCACCATTTTTATGGAAAGTTACACATTGGGTCCCTTCAAGGCAATTGGAAAATATCACTTGCTTACATAATGAGTACATTGTTTAGGATGGTTTTTTGGTCATGTGAGTATCTCCAATATTTGCCGAGTATTAGAAATATGTATTTAGCAAAATGTCGTAAATAAAAACTAGAGGAATTAAGATTCAAACGAAAAAAAAAAAGGAGGACATATCAATATCAATAGAAGAGGCTTGAAACATAAGAATGCTAAATCCTTCTCTCTCCATGGCTGTTCCAATTGACTTCTTGTAATGAGGACAGCGCACAAATTTTGAAGTGGGAGAAAAACAAAGAAGAAAATTATTGTGCCTTTATCTATGTGGTAGGCCAAGTGGATGTTGAGTAAGCAAAATGCCACATCAATACATTCAACTTCAGAAGTGAGTGTACTCAGATATGTCTTCTCCACTTTCTTCTTCGTGGTGAAGATGACATGTCACATCACATCGTCTTGCTAGTCTTCGTTAATATTTGTGGTTCCATCTTAAAATGTCAATTTTATTAAGAGGAATAGTTCAATCTTTTATATGTTGGTCTATGTTTTTATTTTTATTCGATATATGATTTTATCCCTTAACAAGTCTTCACCTTCGAGGTGTTGAAGTCATGACTCAACGCCTCGTTGACATGTGTCAAACTGATGCAATTTACTATAGACTTGTCACCTACCTTCTCTGAGACGATTAGAGGGGACCCAACCCCTAGCCACGTTAGATTGGCCTCCCGAGTCTCTTGTAATTAAGGTTGGAGTCCTAATGTCTTGTGCAAGTTGTAATCTGACAGATTGAGCAATCTGTAATTTGGTTGATGTGACATATCTACAATGACAATTCTTAGAATTTTGGTGCGACTCGAATTCTATTTTGAAGGTATATTAGGAGTTGGTTGTTTGTTTTGGATAAGTCTTCAAGAAGTAAAAAATTACACTGAGTCAAAGAAGTCAAAAGATAGATCAGGGTGAAGAAGTTGTCGCAAAACCGTTATATATATGTTCAGGACAAATTGGTATCCGTTTTTTCTAACAGCGACTGAGAGTCCAATCCCCTCATTCTCGCTTAGGTATTGTGTGAGAGGTCGTATACCCATGATGACTAAAATGTGACATTATGGAACTTGACCCTTGAGCCGTTGGGATGAGATCGTGTCACATATTCGGAGAACATGAGTTGTGCCTCTTCGCCTATATATACTCACACTTTGTGACATTGGATGATAATTGACACTTTTGTAATTCATTCTAAAAATCTAAACATGACTCCAAAATTTCTTCCCCTTTTGTGTTTTTCTACATTAAATTATATAACGTAGAAGTGCATATGATTGCAGCTTTCCCCACCTTGTTCGGAGAAGCCTTGATTTATGCCTCTAATATGTGTGTTCAAGTATGCAGGTAACATACAATCGAATGATAGAGGAGATGGGATCTATTGACTCACCAAGTTCCATCCAGATTCGAATATCAACAAAAACCATAATAGCATAATTGTCTAATATGGAGAAATGTACAAAACTATGAAAAGAGGTATAAAAAAAGAAGTAAAGAAGAAATATTCAATCGGCTGAGTCAAATGCTCAAGTAGACTGAGATATATGCTTGAGGGGGTTGAAATTGAGGATAATAAAACTAGCTCCTGTTTTGTAGAGAATTTTTTCGAATAGATTATATAAATTGTGAATTGTATTTATTTTATTTATTATTATTATTATTTTTTTTTTTGTAGAACATGTCACTAAAAAATAGGAAAAAGTTATGAGTTCAAATACTAAATTATTCTATAGGGGAGACTGGTTGAGTATGAATTTGAGAAAAAAATGAATTTAGAGAATGGAGTCAAATAGGGGGCTAATAAATTGCACGATAATCAATAGATTCACTCAATGTGACGAGCCGAGCTCATGGGCTCGGCCCATTGCCACCACTAGGTTGAGTATGAATTTAGAGAATGGAGTCAAATAGGGGGGCATATAAACTGCACGATAATCAATAGATTCACTCAATGATAAGAAGGCAGAAGCTAACTTAAAAATTGCTTTTGATCTATGATTCCAAAATTATGACATTTAAAAGAACAATAACAAAATTTTAACGTCAAAAAGAAAGATAACGTACTACCAATCAAAGGAACACTTGAAAAATATCAATAAAGAATGACTAGCAAAGCAAAGCAAATCCAACAACTTTAGAGATTTTTGAGAGAGAAAATGCAATATCTTTCATTGAGCACTAAGGCCACGATTGATAGGCCAAAATTTCCATGGAAGATGGAAATTATCCCATCATTTTCCACTATTTATACCCTGTTTGATAGGAAATATTTTCTTGAC
The DNA here is from genome assembly GCA_903798405.1 of Fraxinus platypoda. Taxonomy (NCBI): domain Eukaryota; kingdom Viridiplantae; phylum Streptophyta; class Magnoliopsida; order Lamiales; family Oleaceae; genus Fraxinus; species Fraxinus platypoda. The sequence continues at coordinate 5,113 of CAIGRT010193005.1, read as the reverse complement.
AATTGCTTTTATCATTTCCGGTTACGTGACCCTTTATTCCACAAAAATGAGAAATCCTCACGGATGAGTTGGTTTTTTGTTTTCTTGGCAAGGGAGAAAAAACATTGTTTTTGCATTTTCTATTCCCCAATCAGTTCTTATCGCAAAGTGCATTATTTTTCTTTACGTTATTCAATTTTAAATCATTCTTTCGTCTTCTTTGCATTGGTTGCTAGTTACTTGAAGATTAGGAAAATTCTTACAAACGGCTATCAAATACCAATAGTTGGAAAAAAAAAAATACAATTTTCATGAAAAACAAAACCAATCAAACATCAAAAGGAAAAATTTCAACATTTTTCAGGTGGAAAATATACTAATCAAACATAATTAATTGACAATTTTCAGTAAAATAAGTTCTAGGCAATTTAATTCCCTGAAATTCGTTTTATTTTCACCTAAATTCCATTTTTGCAATCAAACGGACCCTAAGTAAAAATTATAAAGAGATGTGGAAAATTATAAATCTCTTTATTGAACCTAATAGCAAGTTGGTCTTGAATCTTCTAAAATGAGCAAATTAATTATCCATATCATTTTATTATTATAGTAGAATAACAAGTTGGTCTCTAACCTTTAAAAGCAAATTAGTACACAAATTTTTCATAGTTGCACAATTAATCACAACAATGATAACTCTCCAAATCTCTACTAAATCAACACATGGTCAACTAGTGGGATTTCCTCATAAAATAAAAAAATAAATAAATAAAAGAACAGTCAATCATCTTCTTTAAAGATTATCTTTCTGGAAAATTTTGATCTTTGACCTCTCAGAAAAAGTGACTTTTTGCTTGATGACGTGGACCAACTTCTTTATCAAGATCGTGACTACTCTATGTTTACGTTTACGACTTTGATTTCAAATTTAGACCTATTTGGTAAAAATTTAAAATTAGATTTTAATATAAGTCAAAGTTAATAATTAATTTAACCATACATTTTGTGGGATCCACAATTTTTCCACCACACATTTCATCAACTTTTATCAAAATCTACTAAAAATCTTATTTTAATCATCCTTCAACAGGGACTTAATTTAATTTCTACTTCTACATATTACTATTTCGAGTTTGAGGGATGTAATTAAAAAAATAAAAAATTCAGCAATTCTTAAGACGTTTTCTAGATTTTTTTTATTTCCATGGTTCAATTGCGTGATCATTATAAACTCTTTTCATTATTTTATGACAATGTGTAATTTGTATTTACTTTGTAATTTATAAATAAAAAACAATTCATATTATGTTATTCGTAGATAAGGGCCTGTTCTCTTTATCGTTTTCAAACCGTTTTCTGTTTTCGATTTTCCAAAACAGTGAAAATGCGTTCTCTTTCCTATTTTTGGAAACACGTTTTTGAAAACAAGTTAAAAATTTATAAAGAAAACCCAAAACGACAAGTCGTTTTCAGTGTTTTTAATTATAATCAAGCCAAAATTTTCAAAACGCGTTTTGAGTGTTTTCAATCACTTGAGAGAGAGAGAGAGAGAGAGAGAGAGAGAGAGAGAGAGACGAGGGAGAGGGGAGGGGAGGGGAAAGTAAACAAGTTTTCCATTTTTTGAATTTTTGAAAACAATTTTTCAAAATGCCAAAAAGAACACATTTTCAACAATTTCAAAATGGACACTCAAAATACAAAACCCAAAATGAATTCAAAATTTAAAACACAAACTGAAACATAAAAAGAACAATCTAATTGTTTACGGGTTGTTCCATTTACAACCTAATCTTTCCAATTTCCACTACAAGTTAGAAGAATCTTTCTCTAACCATCCACCAACTGGGGGAATATGCCTGCGACACTTTTGGATGTATTCATGAGACGATGATGAAGTTATGAATTTCTCGAATTTAGGGTACAATAATAAGTTTGTGAAGGTCTCGTTCAAGTAGTGAGTTTGAAAGTACCACGAAAATGAAGAGATTCTACATTCGACGTATAGTAATGAAGAGGACGACTATGACGAATTAAATGTAATTTTATTTTATTTTATTTTTTTATTGTATACTCTACACCTTTAGTTAAAAGACAAATCATCCACCAACTTTTGTCCACTCAAATCACAGAGGTTTCTCAGTGTGTGACCATATTGTTGTTAGCATTACGTTGTGTTTAATCAAAAACGAAATGAGTGAAAGATGACAAACACAAAAATAAGCACTTGATCAACACTAAATTAATAGAAATTGTAGATATGAATATGACAACAGTATTTTCTTTTACACTGACGCAAAGCCATTATCGTTTGCATTCTCAGATCCCATCTTTAGTTTTTCACTAGCAAAAACAAAGTCAAGATTGTAAAGGACAGGAACCAATGTGATAGAACATAAGAAAACCAGAACAGGTCCAAATATCCACAGCATAATAGGGAGTGCTGCATAGAACAATCTATTTCCAACTGTGTTGAGTACAAATCCTTTCTCGAGAAGATCAGATACATATCCCGGAGTGACGACGGAGAAGTTATCCTGAGGGCAGTTGATGAGGAAATTCACCTGGTTTATGAACCGGATCGAGAGGGAGTAACATAGGAACGAGAAGAGGAAAATGAGGAGGAGAGTAACGTATTTTAGCGCTACCATGAATTCTCCATGCGCCCCATAGACGGTGTCGTTGAGGGGCTTCTTGATGCTGTAAGTACTACTTATCACGGCTGCCAATCCCGAGCAGAGAAGGATCGACGTGGTGGCCATGAGCGTCGATCCCATGATCGTGTTTCGTAGTGTCTGGACAGCCAAAATGTTTTTCTTGTCATTGTCCTGCATCACCAAAAGTTGTGTCCTGAGTTCAAGTCTCGTTTGCCACTTATTTACGGTGTTGATCAAAACATAAGTCAAGTAAATGATTTTATCTTCTCCCTCAAATCTTAAACTTTTAGACGAGAGAAGGAGGCAAACTGGTCAGCTTATTACTGTATTTTGGGACATTATTATATTTTTGAGTGGTGCTATATGTACACCTCATTTTTTACACAATGTTTTACACCCCCTCACATGGAGGGGGCCCACGATTATTTTATTATGTGTGGGCTCCCCTCCATGTGAGGGGGTGTAAAACATTGTGTAAAAAATTATGTACATCCACGATTATTTTATTATGTGTGGACCCCCCTCCATGGGAGGGGAGTGTAAAACATTGTGTAAAAAATTATGTACACATAGCTTTATTCTATATTTTTACTGTATACATCTATCTCAAACATTAACGTTTGAGAAAAAGTGACACTAAATTATTGTATATACCCACGCACACAAGCACTTGAGTATTTGTCTAGTGTTTGATCCTCTATTTGATTCTAACAGCCACAGATTTTTTTTTTTTTTTTGGTGGATGTCTACCTACCACCTTTAACAAAAACGGAATTTGAAGTGTAAAGCAGCATATTTTGTGAATGTTCGGACAAGTTATCTTATATTGTTCCCTTATGAATCTTGAATAAGACAATTAGGATAAGATGGAGAAAGATTAGGATTTTTGCGATTTTTTATGAGTACAACATTATATAATATTAAAGAAGAACAAGAAGTTAGTATTTAATAGTATGTACCAAACGTGTTGTGATTTTAATTGTTTCCATGTCACTTAAGAAAACAAAAGAGGACTCACCAAGACGATATGCCATTTTGCTGGCTAGAAACGATGGCACTTCTTCAAAGAATATGCTTTTTTGTGACGTGTTAGATAAAGTAGATTAGACGGTTCTTCATAGTATTAAATAAAATCAGAAGGTTAAAATTTGGTCAATAATGTGTAGTACTACTTATCTAACATGTACTTTGAGTCTGTCTCGTTTATTTATTAATTTTGAAGTCATGAATTGCATAAATTGGCATGTATAAAAACAATAATTATTATTTTTCAGATAAGTGACTACACAGACATTTTTCACACCCTTTTCCATTTTAAAATCTAAAGAGCCTTAGCAAGAAATGAATGAAGAATTAAATAGAAATTTCAAATTATCAAAAATATTTTCAGGACCAATCTTCTAAATGCTTTTTAGAAATTGAAATTATTAAAATAATACAAAACTAAGCATATAAGAAGGTGGAAATAGTTTGTCACTCATCATTTTTACTCTAATTTTGTATTTCTTCAAGAAAATTTGTTCTTTTAACCAAATAATTAGCAAATCAAATGCATGAAAAAAAAAGTATCAGAATTTGCATGAATTTGAATGATGGTGCAACAAAATTAATGTAAAAATAAAATGAATCTTGAAATATTATACACACACGTGTGTGTGTTAATCTTCATCATGGCAGAAACCCATTAAAATCCATGAAAAAATTCTCCAAAAATGGAAAAAAGAATGAAGTTTGAAACATTACACACACGTGTATGTATGTATGTATGTACCTTCATCATAGCTGATACCCAGAATCGACGGCCACTGGCATTAGTTCCAATGATGGTTGAGAATGGCTGTGTTCGAACCTTATGCCATAGCCATAGATGATACCCCATGCATATCAAGACCCCCATTGGGACAAGAATAACATCTAAATAACATTTCTTCCATTCCATCTCTCTCTCTCTCTCTCTCTCTCTCTCTTGGTGTATCTATGTGCTTGCAAGTTGTGCTGTTCTCTTCTTTGCTCAGTGGCTGCAGCCACACACACACACATATATATACACATATGTGTGTATGGCAGGGAAAATGAACGTAGACTGGTTTAAATGCAATATCCGACTTATGAATAGAAACGAGGAAAAGCAATCCCACTTTCTCTATTGTGTATATATGATGTATGCATTGTCGGAATTTTTTATTTTTCATTTTTTACCTAGGATATGGTATTATATTGCCTAGGTTGTTTTGTGCATTCACGAAAATAGCAATCCAAAGTGGTTAAAGCACAAAAAATCGGAAAATGCAAAACTCGTGAGTTGTGATCGTTTAAATTTTAACGGGAATTTTCATAAATATCATTAAATTTGAAAATCCAAAAAAAAAAAATTGTCATTTTCACTTTTTGTGAGCAAAAATGTCATTTTTTTGTGCAAAATGTTCAAATTACCCTTAATAACACTTTTTTATGAGCATTTAATGTTTGATTTGAATGTA
>CAIGRT010192949.1:0-10670 GCA_903798405.1 Fraxinus platypoda | reverse complement strand
ATACTTAATTTATTTCAACTAACCCTATTGCAAATGTTTATAGTTCTGAAATATTGACCTAATGTCACAAGCTACACAGTTAGGTCAATATTTCATAACTATAAATATTTGCAATAAGGTTAGTTGAAATAAATTAAGTATTTAAAATTTATTAAAATTACTTTTCTTCAAGAAAAATTTCGATTAAAAATAATTTTGCACATAAATCCATGATTTTCCCTACTTTTTAATTACACATTTTCATAAAATAATTTTTACTTCAAATAATCTCTGATTGATTTGTCGATAGATTAACTGATTGATTTGTCGATAGACACTCTTTAGAGGTCCTTCTGTCGCATGGTTTTTAAAGGTTTGAAACTTATCTGCTATGATTTTAAATTTGAGACTTTTATATACTTTTTAAAAGGTTTGGAGGCTCCATGGCAAATTTCCCTTTAAAATATTACTCGGAAGCCGGACCTGTCCTTGTAAGTTGTAACATTAGAATATATTTATGTATTCAGACGTCGAATGGGAAAAATGCTCTTTGCCTTGACTACCATTTAAAATATTTAAGAATTGAACAAGAAGTGAAGACTTTGTAACCATTCAATTAATCAAATTCCTCTCTTCTCAATCACCCCCTCAGTAATTACAGCTCTTCTTCCTTCTTCTGTTTTCGATTTGATTTTCAGCTACTCGTCTTCCCAACATGGTCTGTTTTTCAGAGCTACAATATGTGCTTAAGATTCTCGCCGGGCTTGTAGCCGAGCATATATCAAAACTGCCCTTCCATCAAATCCCAAATGAAATTTTAGGAGCACTAAATTACGGCAATATACCAGAACTCAGATTCTTTTTTCGAAAATTAGTGTCACACGGGCAAGAGCTTAAGGTATTCTTCACAGTCCCAAACCAGCAAATCATATAAAAAATTACAACTTCTACACTCAATCGTAATGAAGTTGTTGCGGCCTTTATCAACTTATACCTCCTAATGGTAGAAGCCATCCTATGTTTTGAGGAAGATTCCATTGCTTGTGTAAAGGGTCCATTCCAAAATCTCCAGACAGAGCTTGGATTTCTTACTACTTTTCTTGGTGATACATCGATGCATTTGCAGCCCACTAAGGATATATTGACAGATATCGAAGCTGTGGTTAATGAGGTCGGAAGTTTCTTCTATTCCTTCTTTTTCACCATGGTTGTATCGATGCTGTGGTTAATGATTGGGGTAACCAATGAGGAACCAGTGGATATTGAAACTATGGTCAGTGAGGTAAGAAGTTCCCTGCATTCCGGCCTTTTTGAGTCTTACTTGGTTGGCACTTATCATGATGAGGGTATTAGAATGGAAGAGCGATTTGGTCATAATTCTGAGTTTGAAGAAATCTCAAAAATAATGAGTGATATCAAACCTCTGGTCCAAAGAGTAAGAAGTTTCATAGATATCTTCACTTTCACCAAGAATGGAATATTGGATCTGGCTCTTTCCAATTTGTTACGAACATTTCAGCCCTTAAATAAAAAGATCAAGAAGCACTGCATCGCAGTCTCAGAGATGCCAAGTAATATGGCTCAAAAGGCTTATATGGGTTCGCCCTTCGTGATCAAATTGTAAAGCTCCATGAGGAGCTAACGTTATTGGGATCTTCCATTGCGGAGATTGCTATGCAGCAGGAAGGAGAAGTTGAAGAACTCATAACACGAACCAGAGACGTAGCATATGGAGTTGAATATTTAATCAACTCATGTCCTCCTGATTGGTATCTCACCCTCAGGCTGCCTCAACTCATTGAGAAAATTCAGCTTCTTACTACGGCTATCAAAGAAATGAAGAACAAGATTGATGCGGCTGGAAGGCTAGAAGTAGCAAAAAATCCAGTTGAACAAGTATTGTCGCGATCTAAAGAACCTTCCGATTTGGAAGACATTGTTGTGGGGCTTGACAATGTGGTGATCGAAATTGCAGAACAACTTGTTGAGGGAACAGACCAGCTGCAGATCATTTCCATATTTGGGATGCGTGGTCTTGGTAAGACAATTTTAGCAAATAAACTATATCATCATCCCTCCATTGTCAATCATTTTTACAAGCGTGCCCGGTGTGTTGTTTCTCAAACATATAACAAGAAAAATGTTTTGCTTGACATTTTGAGCTCACTAAAAAACCTGAAGAGAGAAACAATTATGAATATGGACGATGAAATTTTGGGGGAAGATCTTTACCGAAGTTTAAAAAGAATGCGATACCTCATTGTTATAGATGATATATGGGATACGCAACCATGGGAAGATTTGACAAGATATTTTCCTGATGACGAATATGGAAGCAGAATCTTATTCACCACTCGAAATAAAAACGTTGGTTTGGAAGCTTCACCTCATAGTGTTATTTGTGAACTTCCTTTTCTGTCGGATGCTGAATGTTGGGAATTATTAAAACGAAAAGTGTTCCAAGATGAAAATTGTCCTCAAGAATTGATAGACACTGGGAAGCAAATTGCAACGAATTGTCACGGCCTACCACTTGCAGTCGTTGTGATAGCTGGAGTTCTAGCAAATATGGAGAAGAAAAAACACTTGTGGAAAAACGTTGCAAGAAATTTAAGTTCACATATATCCGAAAACCGTGACAACTGCATCCAGATATTGGAACTCAGCTTCAAGCATTTACCGATGCCTTTGAACCCATGTTTTTTATATTTTGCGGCGTTTGAGGAAGACATGGAAATCCCAGTACAGAAGTTGATGTCGCTATGGGTTGCTGAAGGGTATATAAAGAAGGAAGAGCAGAAGTGCTTAGAGGATGTGGCACTAGAATATCTAATGGAATTAATTGACAGGAGTTTGGTACTTGTTGCCAAACGAAGATCTGATGGACGAGTCAAAAATTGTAAGATTCATGATCTATTGCGTGAAATGTGTCGGAAAATAGCTGAAAGAAAAAACTTTTTGAAGGTGGTCAAATTGTAAGTTAACTATTTCTCCTTCCTTTTCGTCCATTTTTATTTTAGCATACTAATAATGGTTATGATATTTATGATTGAATCAATGATTTGATTATGTTGTTTCCAGTAATGATGAGGATGAAGATACACTAAAGTTCTTCAAACAAGTATCGATGTATCAGCAACACCATTTTCTGAGTATCAACTACCCGTCAGCTCGTATTTACTCACTACCTTTTGGCCTACACTTGCGCTCTCTTCTATGTGTAGCAAAGTTTCACATATCAATTCTATGCAGCTACAAAGTTCTTAAGGTCTTGGATTTTTACAATAGATCAAACCAGCATGTTTTGATAGGGGTTAAACATCTGTTTCACTTGAGGTACTTGGCTGTTTCATGTACACTGCCACCAATATTGGAAAACTTCCACAAACTAGAATTTCTTGATGTGAACAACTCAGATCCAATTGAAATACCAGGTCTCCTTCTCAATATGATGAGTTTGAGACACGTACATTTCAGGGGTGGTGCATATTTCAGTGCATCGTGCCATCAGCAAGCAACTACTGATGAGGGCTTCCTAACAAATAATAATCTGCAAAGTATTTCTGTACTCTCAGTTTCTGATGAAATAGATGAGAAAATTTTGAGATGTTCACCCAACCTTCGCAGATTGAAAGGTAGGCTTGGATCTTCACTCAACTATTCTTTCGACTACCTTAATGTGCTTGAATCACTGAAGCTATCACCTGACTACAAGAAAGCGGGAAAATTATGTTCTGTTTTGATCATTTTGCCCACAAATCTCAAAAAATTGACTCTAGTTGATGTACATGTGTCTCTGAAACAAATGGAGATAATCGGGAGATTGCAGTACCTTGAGGTTCTCAATTTAGAAATGGTTGCCTTTGAGGGAGGACAATGGGACACAAGTGAAGTTGAATTTCCACAACTTAAATTCTTGAAACTAGATGGAGTACAGATTGCAGAATGGAATGCCTCAAGTGATACCTTCCCAAGACTTCAACGCCTCGTACTGCTATATTGCGACCGTTTGAAGATGATCCCTCCCAGTTTCGGTTATATTCTAACATTACAGATGATTGAGGTATTTGCATGCTCGCAAGGTGTAAAAGATTCTGCTAAGCAAATTCAGGAAGAACAACAGGATTATGGAAATGAAGAGCTTAAAGTCTTAATCTCTAACTATTAAACAGAGCATTAGTTTTTGCTGGTATACTACAATTATTTAAAAATTCCCTTTTCACTTATTTGATTGGATTTTTGAGCAATTTCTTTTTTCTTGTAGGAGAATACCTTTTGCTGCACTCAGAGTCAGTAATAAGAGAGAGTCTCTTCTTTTAATCTCTTTCGCATTCTATGTATTGTGTGTATTACTGAAATGAAACATTAAATAATTTCTACTGCATCATACCCTTGTTTTGAAATTGGAGGTTTGCTCTATTTTATTAACTGTTGATGCTATTCTTCGAATTACTATCCCATCTTTTTGGGCATTGATTCTCTATTATATGAGCATTTATATTACTTGACTATTTTGAAACATGCAACTCTTGCAGAATGAGAACTCCATCAAGCCCAAATGGATCCACAGCACTAGCATGAGAAAATCTGTTATGTGGTCCATTTTCATCAGTAGCTGCTCATTTTAGTCTAGATATAATATGAAGAATTCTATTTCTTATACACAAGACTAGCTATCTTCTGCAATTATAACAAATTAGTGTGATGTGTAATTTCTTTTTCTTTGGTTGAGTGTATGGAATTGTAAATGTAAATGTTTTATATATAACAGACAATTATCAGTCCACAATTTTAAATGTAACAACAGAATCTGAGAAACTTGAAAATCAATCTAATTGCCACTGACCAGCAGTATGGCCTTCAAATGGTATCAGCAATATCCTTGAAATTTTTGTGTTTTTTATTCTTAAAACGATCGTCAACTATTTTCATCAAAATCTTGCTAACAGCTTTTATTCAACTCGTCAATCCTTGAAGATCAAGAACACCAAGGGAAGGGAAATAATCTCTTGGTTGGAAGCAGCTGCAACCTGCTCTGTCTCCTTGATCACCACCGACTCACTGAAAAATGAATAAATATACAAGATGAGCACCTAACGCTATATACACAGAGAAAGGAACAAAAGATTATTCTTGAACAATGAACTGGGGAGTCTCCGTCCATAGACTAAACTGCTAAAAACTTGGCTTTAGAAAAATTTATGTTGCCCATTGTTTTGCACAAAGTCAAAAAGTTGGGACCTCCTCTCATTATTTTGAGGCTTCCGAACTTTTTTGACTTTGTGCAAAACAATAGGCAACATAAATTTTTTCGAAAGCCAAGTTTTTAGCAGTTTAGTCTATGGAAAATAAATGTGAAAATAAATTGGTTTAATTCGGATGTTCCAGAATTTGTGAACTTCGTCTTTTTGTTTCTCTTATTTGTTTAGGGAATGCTGATTTTCATAAATCACCTTTCCTTTAAAAGAGTGGATTCTCCTTTTCACTATTCAATGCGTGCCTTATCTTTCATATTGTGCAACTGGTTACATAACAGTCTATATCACAAAATATCTTCTCCCCCTACTTTATTGCTTTGCTTTCTTGCAACCCGTCTCTATTTCCATTTCTTTTCCCACGAAAGCAAAGCAAACCTTGAAGACGCCACTCTACTCCTCCACCGCCCCATAATCTTTCTCCCTTTCTTTAAAGAAATCTTCGAAACTGGTAAAGAAAGGAGCATTCTTTGGTCCGGTGCAAGGCATATGAAGCCGACCGATCGGAGCCGATTGGGGAGTCTACACTGGCCCGATCTGAGGCGGTTAGGAGAGTGAAGAACGGAACTTATTTTGGCACGTCGTGGGCTCTGAATATGACCTTCGTTTAATTTCTGCTTTTGTTTTGGTTCGTGAAAGGTCGAAACCCTTCTTGAAGATAAAATGCCCAATTTTCTCCAAACTCCATCTCCTAACAGTTGCATCAAGACGTCGTCTTCCAACAATAAGAGGGTCTCGCGTCCTCACAGTGTACAGACATCTCACAATATGAGAGGTAACCGTAAGTTGATACTTCAATCTATTCCGTCTTTTCCTTCCCTCACCCCCAATCATTGACTATCTTCTCTCCGGTGAACAATTGCAGTATTTTTCCTATGTGCTCGATTTGTTCTCTTTGTTTAAGGTAAGCCAATTTCAAGCGAGAATATTTCGATTTTCTCTATTTATTTTGTTCAAAATTTTCCTGTTTGCTCGATTTCGTTGCTATATTTAAGGTTAAACAATTTTAGTTGAATTTTTTTTCCCTTCATTTTCTGTCTCTTCTTGTGCATATTTGTGCCCTTTCTTCTATTTTCATTTGTATTTGCTCGATTACTTCTCTGTGTTTATCAATTTCGGCGGACATTTTTTGTTATATTCAGTTCTGGCCTCTTATTTTGTGCATTTGTTCTGTTTCTTTCACCTCTATTTGCTTGATTACTTTTGTGTTTAGGATTTTATAATTTGCACTCAGATTTTATGGTCAACAAAAAGTGTTATTGCAAGGATGCAAATGAATTAGAACTTAGCATTTATTATTTTTTGTGCAAGATTGTTTACTTATTTAGAACTCTTTTGAAATTTTGAGGCTTATTTAACATGGTTCAATTCTATTCCAACTGAAAAGTTTAGTGTACAATTAGATAGTTAATTACCTTTTATTTTTTGCTTTTTTGTCTACTGGCACTATAGCTAACATTGAATTCATACAATTGGGAGTATTAGAAGAAAGAATTCCTTCTGTTACCTATATTACCACTTCACTGGCACGTAATTTCTGCTTTGTTGCTCCTGTGTTAGTTTAACATTAGCGAAGGACCTTCATTGACAAAAAAAAAAAACAAAGGAAAATTTGTTATATTACCAAAGTAATAGTAAATTTGTGCTCCCTTCTAGCTTGAAGTCGTTATGACATGAATTAGATTATACTGAGTATGGTAAAATGTTACTTTTCTAGAAAGTAATTCAAGACTTGTTGGATTTTTTATACAATAGAGAGCAATAATAGAGAAGTGAAATAGAGGATTTAAAATGGTTTACCAATGTGTCTACATCCACAAAGAGTGAAGCAAGCCTCAAGTTCTAATGGTAAAATAAGTAACTTACTTTTTGAAATAGCAAGTCAAATAGTAAAAAAAGTGATTACATATTTGGCAAATAAATAACTGTGCGACTGTCTGACACATTTATCACTCGAAGTCGTAAGACATGATATGTACTTAACTATATGTTCAATGGCAGGGATTGCCTACTGGTTCGTCATTCTTTCTTTGACAATAATCCGAGGAACTTCACTAACGTTGGAGGAGGAGTTCTTGGATGTTGAGGATTCCACTCGATTTTCCGAACCTCTCAGGGAGGCTTGCCTTTGAACATAGGTAAAACTTTGTTTGCATGTTGTTTTCTTCATTTGCTAATTTTAATTAAATCACCTTCCTGTTCAATAATTTCGTTGTGCTTGTTAATTATGATGTTATCCTTTTTCTTTAGTTTACAGACGTATCTACAACCTTGATAATTCAGCCTGGTCTTGTGGTAGACTTTCTTCTTGCAAGCCGAAATGTGAAGGACCCCTTTTCTATTGACTTGGCAAAGGTAATGAACAATTCATTTAGGCAGTTGCATGTGTTTAATTGAACCACTTTCTTCAATCAAGAGTGTTTCCTCATTGCAAACAAAATCTACTATATTTGAACCCCTTAGGCAAAACGTGTTCGGGAGAATTTGAGGATAACAACGATTCCTGCTAACCAGGAGTACGAAATTACTGTCATTACATTATGACAATTATGCCCAATTCTGCACCATGTTTGCTAATTAACAAACCTTGTCGTCCTTTTGGAGCACGTTCCCTTTCCCAAGCCAATTACACAACATTCTCTAAATATGCTTCTCAATCATGCAAAATGTATACTCCATCTAGGATTCTATTACCTCATTTCCTTTTTGAGTACTCTTAAGAATAATTCTTAAGAATAATATCATCTTTCCTAGAATAGTTACGTTTTCCCAGAAGTACACACTTGAAGACTTATCAACTAAAGGTAAAATCCAAAACCATGTAACCTCTTATTCTCCTATAAAACTTCATGCCAACTTTAATTGGGATGTTCAATCCAAACAGATCAAACAAGAAATGCTTAGTTATTATGATGCTTTTGGCATCTCTTCAAAGAGAATTTCAAGGTTAGCAAAAATGCAAATACGCCAACTGTGAACATATATTCGAACTTCTTCATCTTCTTTTGTGTTTTAGTCTGTACTGTTTATTTTTTCCTCTCTATTGAACAGACGGTTTTTAATTTGTTTTATTCTCATCATATAATCTGATTATAATCTATCTACCTCTACTACATCTACCTCTACTACAAAAGAGAGGATGAGCCATATACTGTTCATTTTTGGTTCCTCCATTTCACACTTAAAACTGATTTGTTACTGTTCATTAACTGGATGTGCATTGTTCATCCATAAATTATTGACATTACATCAGATGAGGGTGATGATGATGTGGAAATAATAGCTTATAAAAAAGATGATATCGAAAAGGGTAAGCAAATTGAGGCCGGATGTTACATGATAGTGTAGAAAATTTGAACCTTGGATTAGCAATGCTTGGGATGGAGACTATTGTTGGTAAAAGTAGTTTAGCGAGTGGTGGTGAGAATAGATATTCCGGGGAAGAGAAGGCTAAGGCTTCAGTTGTGGATCCTTGGTGATGATTGGTGATTGTAAATGATGTGTTCTTTGTACATTTATTTATCTCCATGTATTTAAGTGTGCCTACTATATCATGAGCCGATTTTCCATGATCGTTATTTACTATTTAGAGATTAAAGATATCTCTTTGTATCCGAATGGAGTGCTGGATTGGTACAATCATCATCCTGCATTTTTGTCTTTGATATAAGCTTTTGCTATAAAAATTACTTTATTATAAGTTGGTCTTATTTGCTTGATTAGCAATGTGTCTGGAAAGTTCTCTTTCAAGTTCTGTTTAAGTCTCTGCAGTTTTGATCTCCAATGAATAAAGTTCACCTAATATATTTAAAGGTTGCAGCCATGTTATACTCTGATGCACTTTTTAACACGTTTTCATGCATGTTGATTACATGCTCATTTTGCCAAGAGTTCTCTACAGTTTATCATTTTGAGTTAATAAATTCGATCTGAAGAATGTTAAAAACTGGAACATTTATCAACATCTTCATCTACTGTGTAACTCAATAAGAATTTGGTTATTTGGTACCAATTGCTCTTGGCATTGTCATTCATTGATCAATTTTTTATTACCCAAGTATTTTGGAGTCTGGAAAAAGTCTAATGATTTTATGTACCAAGAAGGCATGAATCTTAACTGAATTAATCTGAAAAAAATTCAGCATTTGTAAATTTGCCATCTGGGCTGTTGACCCTTTCTTTTAGTTGGTTGGAGTTTACATGTTTTTTTGTTTGCCTTTTTTTTTTTTTCTAGCAATCTGGTTTGCCTGTTGGAATATATTTCAACAAAGATATATTAATCATATACTAGCAGGATGAAGATGGTGGCTATACTGAACATATTCCAAAATTCCTATGCCCTCTTTAAACATTATCCTTATGAAATATGGTATATTTTAATTGATCGAATGAATTCACAGTTGTTCTTCCTTATAAAAATTGCTCTCTTTTCTTTCTTTTTTTTGACAATTTCAATAGACACATTTAATTTATTTATATATTTTTTTGCTCCTTTTGCAGATCCATTTTCGATGGCACCTCAAAAGGCAATTGAAACAATTGGAAAGACCTTGAATCAACAGTACGAGATATGGCAGCCGGTAAGGAAAATATTGTCTTAAACCACTTCATCTCTTGATTCTTTAAAAATCACTCATGTTTTGTACTTGCTAAAAAGAAATAGACCGGAAAGAGAGGATTTGAACTTCATGACGTACAATTGAGAGTCAAATATTCATCAAACAATGGTTGATATATGGCAGGCTCGTTATAAGATTTCATTAAATCCTACCATTGATGAAGTTGAGGAACTTTGTACCACGTTGCAAATATGCAATCTGAGAAAGTTCTGTTTCACTATAATGGACGTGGTGTGCTAAAACCAACTGCTAAAATTTGGCTATTGAATAAGGTTTCTTTCCTTAATTCTCTCAATTTTTCTTGTAGCGTTTTTTTTCAGTACATTTTCCTCTGGTTCTCATTGAGCTCTTTGATGTAGATTTATACTCAGTACATTCCTTTTCCAATGAGGGATTGTATTTTGTTGGCAGCCTGTGAGGCTCATGAGATACTCCCTCAAGAGTGCTGAATTTCCACCTGATGTATTTACTTCCTGCCTGATAACACCCATAAAAATGGCATTCAGATGGTGACATATTTCTCCTAACCCTTCATCTTTAGAACTGCCATAGATGTTTTTAACTTCACCCTGAGTCTATATTTAATTTCTCTGTCTGTAAAGTCTACAGATGTTTGTGGCTAATATGCTTGTAGTTGGTCAAAAGTAGAATAAACTTACTTGAGATCCTTTTCCTATTACTATGCTCCCATATTTGCGTAATCATTATGCCCCTTTCATGTGACAACAAAACTGGTATTGATTAATCTTCCCGTATGAGTTTTAAAGTTGGAATCATATAGTACCAAAAAAAAAAAAAAAATCCTTTTAGAAATGAA
>CAIGRT010192942.1:0-21595 GCA_903798405.1 Fraxinus platypoda | reverse complement strand
AATTCAATAATGTACAATATTTAACTAGTTGACTTGAAAAACTACATAACTGTAAGTCTGTAACTGGATGAGATGGAAGGATTTGCAGTAAAAGAGAAGAGACAGCCAAAAAAGGGCGGAGTCATGAGTGGGTTAAGGTAGCACTAATTGAAGATAAATTTGGGCGGCTTTGATGGCACAGGAAAATTCTAAAGAGTGCTAGATGCATCAGTTATAAGTAACGGAAATAGTATTAATGCTAAACTTAAGAGGAAGAAGTTGGTCTAAAATCAGAACTACAGCCTTTGCAGTTTAACTCTCGAGATTATATAGATGGGCTGCCCAATTTTTGTTGTTTCCTTTCTGATTTGTATTGATGATACACATCCTGTGTATCAACTTTGATTAATATAATATTCGATTACCTTTCAAAAAAAAAAAAAACTCTCGAGATGGTCCTTGATGAACAGCATAAATATTGGAAAACACTTTATTGTGAACTGCACTCACCGAGAAGTTGTTTGATATAAACTTCCACATATGAAAAGAAAATAGCTGAAAAACATTTGATTATTCTTGATCTAGTTTGCATCTGCTTCAGAGAACTATTTCTGAGAAGAAGTGCCACATAAAATATTCCCTCATACAAATCCTACAGCAAATGAATTTAATAGGGAAGAAAAATGATTATTAATATTAAGTAAAAGAATGGATTCTTCAAAACAAGAATATGTATGGTTATGGCTGTGGCTGTGGCTGTGGAATTGCAAATGTCAGCGTAATTTTCTGCTAACCACTGCTATGTATAAAGAGTTTTTGAAACCTTTTAGCTTCTCGGTGTGTAAGTTGTATCCATACGTTAAAAGAAACAGAGTTTAACGTAGAAGATCTTTTAACATAGAATTGAACTAGCTGAAGAGACCACATCTGAGGCTTCAAAGAAATAGTCATAAAGATAATTTAAATGATTAAAAACATAATTACCTGCATCTTATCAAAATAAGCATGTCGATGCTCCTCAATATATTGCCAGGCACCCACACCTGAAAGGAGTAACCTTCATAATTGCATAGTTCAGAGAAAATATGTTTATTCACTATTTTTCTTAAAAGAAGTAATGAAGCTCTATGTTTATGCAGGTTGAACATTGGGAAGTAATAGTGCCACAGCTTAATCAAGTGCAATAATGAACATATTCAGCAATATAAGAATGAAGTGCATGATTGTTCTCTCGAACTAATTTAAGTTAAATGCTGTGGATACTGGCAAGTGATAAAGCTTGTGCAATCAAACGTGCAATGATGAGATGATAGCATTTAATTCAAACTCTTAACTATTGTCATCATTACATCAATGAAACCATACAGCCCTATGAGCTGACACCACAATCTTGATTACATTATTCGGTATCTTTCAAAACCTAATTATTGAAACCTTCATATGACAATATTTATGTAGACCCTAAGGAAATGTGTCAACAGTCCAAGTAGATATAAAGGAGAAAAATCAAGTAATCTATATTTATTATTTGTTTTGCAAAATTCTTTTCAGGATATAGAATATGTTCAGACGATTTTAATGCGCCAAATACCAATACTCTCTGCAGAGGAGAATGTGTGTTATCTGTATTACCTGGGTGGCGCTGTCCGTTTTACACCTCTAGTCAACACCATTTAAGTCGAGTGCTTTTATTTATAAGGATAACACAAAAAGTTTATAATGCTATAAGTTGCCGTTAAGGGGTAAATTGCCAAGAAATGCATGTCAATTTGTCTGATATCTTACCTCCGTATATGTTCTATATATAGTGCACCTATTTCTTTTCGCATTTTGAGTAAATCATGTCCAGCATATTTTGGTAACTACTACTTCAGAATAATAGTTAAGGCCTTAAGGATATAATACTCTTTATATATGTAACACAGAGATATCTGAGTCATAGAAATTACAAAAACATGAGTAAGAAAAATTACCTTTAAAAAGAGCTATTGTTGCTGGTGTGACTGTACTCACTCTTGGATCTGGTGGATCCTCTTTCTTGATGCTATCTCCACTCAGCAATGCAGGATTGCTATCAATTATGGCAATACTTAATTGTTTCGTCAATGGCATGCTTGCTGCAAGCATGTAGAAACTATTAGAAGATATAACTTGGCATATGCATAACAGTTATTTATTTGAGAAACATGAACGGTTTCTAATGTAAACAACAGCAGTCGACAGTCCAGTTTAGCAGTGAAAAGTCATAATAAGAATAAAGAAGCTCCCTTCAACATATTCGAAAACTTAATTAAGAGAAAATATAGAAAGTTTCGAACAAAAAAATAATTATGTGAGTACTTGAGGCAAAAAATGACTCTGAGGGTACTAGTAGATTCAGATAATGAAAAATCTTTAGAGACTTTTTTGATAACGCAAATACAGAAAGCTGCATTTACCTAAAGAGCAAGCTAGAGCCATGCCAACCATGCCACCTCCAACAATTGCAACATCATATACGGGCACATTATTAGGGAACTCTTGCTTCCCTGTGAGATTCTACGATGGCAACAAGTAACACTTCAGTAATGAATATTAATGCGTAAAGCATTTTGGAAAGGAATTAAGGTAACAATCAGCTCTAAGAAGTCCAGGCTGCAAATGCCAATGCCAATGCCAGCAAGCATTTAAGATGTAAGAATACCCAAAAAGTTTAAAACAGCTAACATTTACTTATTTAAACAATACCAGCATTTCAAATAATCAATGAAGAAAAAGTGTGGGATGAGATGCCCAGCAGTAAAATGCAAACCAGAACTTAGAAGGCATACTGTAAAGCAATGCTCCTTCTAGCCGGCCAGATTTTTCACGGGAAGATTTAGTCACAGAAAATAAAGAAAGCAATAATAGCAAAACACAAAAAATTAATTTTCCAATGACTGGTGGAAAAAAAACCTGATTTTAGCAAGAAAAATCAGAATTGAACCTATGCTCTACGATTCTAAATGGATAAGCTGCTCAATCATTTTTAATAGCTCACTCAACCATAAAAATTCAGAATTTCAAAAACACTAAATTTTTTATTCTCAGGAAACTGATCACAGCCTGTGGAACAGTCCCGAGTGCACTCGTCTTCCTAGGCTGTTTTGATTTATGAGCCATTTTCCTTTCATTACACTATTGTCTAAAATTCTACCTAGCGAAGTCAAATAGATTTACAAAACGTAATGGCTTCTGATTCCAGAATATGAAGTATCATAGCACAACATCTTTCCCAACCATCACGAGAACGGGGTGACGTGATGATCTTTTTCCCCTTGCTCTTTCGGTTAGAGTCCACATTTGCAAGATTATCTTTCTATCTCATAGACAAAACTGAAAGTACTTTAAGAAACGAATCCACTAATATGATATAAGTGTCAATTCAAGAATCAACATTGGAATGACAGTAAGAGCTCTTTTATCATCAGATAGAACAGGAAGTTGAAAAGGTAGAGTTACTACAGTACTAACTTGATCACCATCTAAACCTCGTAACTTTGCACCAGCACCACTACATAAAGTCCTCTGAGCAAATTTCAAGACATGGATATTGAAATCCACTCTTCTTGTAGTTATCCTGTGTCCAATACATAACAAAAAAATTAAGAAGCCTTACAAATATTGTCAGAATGTATTTATTTTAGACTTATGCCAAGATGCAAGTGTTGCAGCTTTTTGGAAGTAGATAACCGACAACTCATAAATTCACTCCTCGTTCATTTATATTTTTTTATTGTTGCATGTGTGTTTTTTACTTTCTTTCCCATGGGTTTCTCTCTTATTTTATAATCAAAGTAAGCAAAATTCTTAAATAGATGTTGATTTTTTTTCTTCTGTTTTAGATTTTTAGTTCGAGATTTGTTTGTTTAGTTTTAGACTTTTAGTTCGAATTGTATATTAGTGGCCTGGTTATGCAATTACTATTTTGTTCATTTATCATTATCTACTTCATTGATCCATTTTATTTTCTAACCACAAATTAGACTTCTGATTTGTTGAAATGTTATAATATGAATATTTTAGATGGTATATTATGAGTACAATTTTTCTTTAATGAGTATTGGCTTGTGTTGAGACTTAAACCTTACCTCGCAGGCAAAATGCCTCTAACCCAATTTAAACTTTTTAAGCACTAAAGCGTTCCACTCCCTTTCTGGATATCTGTACTCAAGCAAGCAAGTGTGCTTACTACCATAGAGAGACACATAGACTCTACATTTTCAAGAATCAATAATGTGATGTAATCATTTCCCTTTTCAACAAGATTAAGGGGAATAAAAATAAAAAAGGTAAAATTGGTCAATTTGCCTCCACAAGTTAAAATATGAACGACAAAATGCAACATTATCTTTCTGTCTACTTAAAATTTCCATCTATGCAACTTGTTCTTTTAGAAGTATTAGCTTAGATCAAATAAAAAAAAAAAGGACAAAAACAGTCGTTTCAGAAGCCGTCTAGAAATCCAATTACCTTAAAAACCCTACTCAAAACACATTTTTTTTTTTCCTTCATTCCAATATATGCTAATTACTCTTCTAAAGGATTCTAATTTTTAAGAAATTAATCAAAACCCATTTAAGTATGGTATAGCATCAAACGAAAATGATACAAATAGCACTATTGTATCATATAATTTTCCAAATTCTACATCAGTAAAATCTGAACACAAAACTGAGAAAGTTCAAAGTACAATGGAAAATTCAAGATAATTTATACCTATATGCATACAATTATGCGCTTACCTGTTCATTGTTGGGATCTTCCAGATTTTCAGAGAGTGAACAAGGAAAGAAGAAGGTGAAATTTTAAAGCGCTGCGAAGAACTAGTTCGAGTTGGAACTTAAAAAAAGGCCTTAATTTATTTTATTTTGTGTAAATTGCCTTTCACTTCATTAAAGTTCCAAACTTACCCTTTATCTTACTTCTTTAGAACCGGTTAAACTGTCTTTTTATCAGATCAGCGAAGATTAATATGGTGTTTGGTGGTGATTAAAATTAGATTTTTAGTAGATTGTCATAGAAGTTTTTGAAATGAGTGGTTGAAAAGTTGTGGGATCCATGAAAGATGTGATTAATATTGATTGTTTGACTTTGACTTAGATTAAAATTAGATTTTAGTCCGAACCAAACATGGGCTAAATGTCAACGGAAAATTCTATTCAGAATAAAAAATAATAATAATTTTTTCATCATTAATATTATGCAAATATATTTCAACGTAGTTAAAAATAATAATAATAAAATAAAAAATAAAAAACCTCGTCAGGATACCGATGATATCCATGGACGGAGATTTATAGATGATTACCAGCAATATCGCTTTTAGTAATTTCATTTGAATCACTGATTGGTATAACATCAACAATTATAGACTGAATTTTTGCAATTGATCATTTGCTCCATAGTGTTTTTGTTGTTATTCTCAAAAAGGCTTATTCCACCATGTTGCTCATAATCCTCAAATTGATTGAGCCACCTCAACTTTTTGTCTAATAAAAACCATGTAAAGTGTCTTTCTATACATGTTTGGATACTTTTTCTTTACTTTTAAGCGTTACTATTTTCAACTTTTAATCTTTACAGATAATAAACTACATATTTTAACACTCACTTATATATAAGTAAACTTTTAATCTTAGCCAAACATGCACATTATGGTATTTAGATTGGAGAACTGGATGGGTGCCAATACGAACTATAACTCCATTAATTCACATTATAACTATTTTGAGGCGGTAATCGATATTATTTTTCTTTTATCGCTCCGTACATTTACTTGACTTGACACTATCATAATCTTATGCAGCATCAGATTTCCATGTCTTATACAGGATGAGAATTTTATAACTAATTGTTTAATTTTGCACTAAAGGTGCACAAGTTTTTATGTATACAATATTGTGTACTATCATAGTCATGTATGTTGAAAATTGTTAGTTGGGAAAAATATCAAAGTCTAATAATTCAAAACATCCACCTTCTAGATATAATCAGGAATGTACTTTATCAATAGTTTTCAAAGGTTGTTAAAGATTAAGAAAGCTTGAATCAAAAGAACGGGAAGAGTACAAGAGCAAGGTGTTCTTGATGATTCATAGGAGATAGACAATTCTAGAAAATCAGAAGCAGGTTTGAATGATGCACGTTCCAGCGGGTCTTGGAGATTTCAGAAATTAGATCAACGAGTATATTGGGTTTTCTAGTTTGGATCATACTTTAAGTTCTTATTGTCTATAGTGGAAACTATTGGCTTGATCCCGGAGTTTTTACCCAATTAAGTGTTTTTTCCGTCAACAAATCTTGTGTTATTTACTGCTTTATTTATTATCGTGGCAATTCGACATAGGATAACTTGACTTGATTAACTAAACATCTAGAACAATTAAAAAGTAACTTGTTGCTTTAGATTGATAATTTTAATTTCGCGTTATTCACCTATTAGGTGATTTTAGAGTCGAACTAATAACGTTCAACAACTGTTATCATATCTTCCAAATCTGATTTGTTTATTAAAATGAGGTNATCTAGAACAATCAAAAAGTAACTTGTTGCTTTAGATTGATAATTTTAATTTCGCGTTATTCACCTATTAGGTGATTTTAGAGTCGAACTAATAACGTTCAACAACTGTTATCATATCTTCCAAATCTGATTTGTTTATTAAAATGAGGTTATTTCGGCATTGAATAAAAAAAAAAAGTAATTACAGACTATTAACTTATCATTCTTTGGCACACATTTGATGACACGAGAAGGTTTTGCACTTTTGTTACTGTTTGTCCTTAAAATTAGATTGTCCCCTTTTTGTAAATGTTGTTTTCTCTTCTCATAACACATTATTTTTGGATATATTTGTAGCTGTAAAACTAATAGAGCAGAATAATGTGTCATAGAACGAAATTTGTGCTTAGATGATGGAAACAGTCTTCAAAGATGATCAATGGATATTACGATGTGGGGATGCAATTAAGATCAATTTCAAGACAATTTTTGCTATGACTATGTTGAGTAGGAGATTGATAGAATACAATGCCAAAATGAAGCAGTTGATGAACTTTGGACATGTTAAAAATATTATTAAGTGGACATTGATTATTTCTACAAAACTTTTGATTTTACCACTCATACTACATATCGTATTATGCATTTAACGTCTATTTTTAACTTTATAATATTTCTTGGTAGGTAGGAAAGGAGGTACTCCAAGAATTCCATCTCTAAATGATCACTACTGTTCATACTTATTAAAATTGGACCAGATCGAAAATCGATGAATCGGACCACCTTAATTGGTCCATTGTCAAAGGATACGGTCAAGAACCATTCAAACCGATCGAACGAACCAAGTTGATTGCAGACCGAATCTGGTTCAATCTGAACCGGTTATTACCAAATTGATAACATAGCAAAATTAATATAATTTTTGCAAAGGAGAAATTTTAAGCTGTGCATGTTGTATGAAAGATGAACACCTTAACCACTTTGACAAGTGCAAAATCTTTATAAAATATATATATATTCAGTTATAGAAAACGTTTGTCTATTTGTCCTAAAAAATATTTTATAACTAAAACTCGACCCAACAGTTGAACCACTGACACACCAGTTGAGCCATTGACCCAATGACCCAATAATTCATTCGGATCGAGTCTAATAACTATGCTACTGCAGAATCATCCAAAGGACATCAATTACTGAACTTTTCCTTTATGTTTTTCAATTGCCATTGATCTTTAAAATATTTTCGAGTTGTCGCTGAAGTTATTAAACGATATCTAATCCATAATGTGCCACTTGTCACTTTAAAGTTTTGCAGACATGATGAAGTTATCAAAATATTAACCCATTCGTCATTGCATTTACTATTTTGTCTAGTCAATTAACATTTAAATCAGTGAATGCTGGGATAATATTATCGTAAAATTAGTGGCAATTTGAAGAACTTTAAAGTTCAATGACAATTGAGAAACAATTAAAAAATTTAGTAGCAACTCGAAAAGATTCTAGAGTTCAGTGTCAATTTGGAAACATTAAGGAAAGTCCAGTGGCAATTGAGATACTTAGCCATGTTATTATATATGCAACAATCATTTAAATTTTGGAATATCTCTAGTTTTGGAAGATGATTATATAGGGCCGGGCATGTGTAGGAAGAGCACAGAACATGTGTTTATCATGCAAAACTTTGATATTTTTTTACGAAATAACGCATTTCCTCGATATCAAACTTGCTTTGCTTGAGTCGAGTCAATTTGGGTTCAGCTAATATAAATGTGTCTATTATCGTTAAGTATTTGGATTTCTCTATCAAAGAACTTGATTTGCAAGGTAAAAATAGGAGTAAACTTTCCTTTCAATTTTCAAAACATACTTCGAGTTCAGGATAGATTAAACTAGTTCTTTATTATTATATCGATAAGATGTAACTTAACACAATAATAAGCACTTATTTTTTCTCATTAGTTATAATTTAAATGAGTTTTACAAATACTTGTGTGATCTTCACAAATCAAAGTTCCAATTGTAGTGCCGTGTTGACTAACACAATAAATGATGTATATAGTTAGGAATAAAATGCTGACATTATATCATTACCTATGATTGCTACTCTTTACGATAGTGCTAAACTTATTATAGATGGCTTGGTAATTCGACGACCTCACCCATGTTTTATGTACTCCTACCTCTTCATTTTACCCATTCTAAAAGAACCAAAGATATTCCTCATCACGATATTGTCAAAATGGAAACTTTAATTTTCACACCGTTTAAAGTAATCTAATAAGGTTTCGGTGTTTTGGGCTTTGAAACATCCAATTAAAGTGTGAGTTTTTATGTATAGAGACCATGCATGTTCCTAATTTCATGATGGGCTGAATTAGTTTAATGGGTCGTTAATATATATATACGGTTATGGTTCCCAGATCACACGTTTTGTTCATTCTGTTCTGATTCTCATCGTCATAGAGAAACAAATGAACAACATGTTGATCTGGAAGACTAAAACCGCATGATTCATTCATTGCATTAATCATGTCTGATTCGGGTACACTTCATGTTGGTTCAAGAATTCTTGATGATCCAACATGAACGATCATTATGACGGTAAAATTTTTTCCCAACAAGTGGTATCAGAGTCTATTCATGTTGAATAATTGAGAATCGAAATTTTAATTTTATTCTTGATAATTTTATTATTTTCAAATTTAACGATTCCGGTATTAATTTTGTTAAATTTGAAAATTATTCGGTCGGTTCTCCAGAATTTCGACAGCCATGCGGCTCTGCAGCGCTCGCATACTGTCGCAGCGCTGCCCAGGTACTATGCCAACAGGTGTCGCTGCATGCTGTAGCGGCGCATGTCCCTGTTGCTTCGGGTTTTGGGGCCGCCCTCGGGTTCTTCAACAATTTTTTTTTTTTTTTAGGGTTTTCAGGTTGAGTGGATTTTGGGGGCAGGGGCTTGTGGTGAAAATTAGGTTATTTCAGGCCCTTGTTTGTAATTTTCAAATTAGGGTTATGGTTGCAATTTTTAAAATGAGTTTTTAATGTTTCATCCATTTAACTTTAAAGTTTTAATAATTCAGACTCTTAAGTTTGAAGCTTTAATGATTCTCCCACCTCAAGGTTAAAATTCATCCAAATTGGACATTTAAAGTTTCGGGTTTAATAATTTAGTCTATGAAGTTTGAAAATTAATTAATTTGAGTCATTAAATTTCTAACTTTTGTAATTAAGCCCCTAAAAGTTCATAATTTGTTTAAATTGGCCCTTAAAATTTCAAATAATTAATTTTTGACTCCTAAAGTTCAGAATAATTAATTATTGACCTCTAAAATTTTGGATAATTATTTTTTGATCCATAAAGTCTTGAAATATTAACCTTTAGGCTCCTAAAATTTCAAAATAAATCAAATATGCAAATTCGGTGATTTTCTTTTTCAAAATTTGGTACAAAAGACTCTTTTGAGAAGTATAATATTAATTAATTGAAACAACATGTTGTCAAAGTAACCTCTCTTATGGAAATTAATTTAGAATAATAAAAGGTGTTTGTGTATGTTATTCATGCAAATATTTGATTGACCCAAATGAAGGTCAATATTTAGCCGAATTGCACATACACCTGTGATGATAAATATGTGGCGATTATTTGGTTTAACATGTAATTAATAAATCGGTCCAAATAAATGTTTATTGATTGACATGTTTCTTTATTGTCGTGTTTGATCACTATATCAAGAGGACTACTTACACGTCAATATTTTTGTCCAAAGACTAAATATTGATGTTGTGCTGGTATCTTGTGATGGGTCCTACCATTATTTGAAATTATTATTTGCATATTAAAGCCCCGTTTGGTGCACATTTTTGGAAAAAATAATATATTTTTACTGTTGATGTGATGAAAAATATGTGGTTGAAAGGGAAGGAAAAGTTATTGATGTGATGGAAAATATTATTTTATTGAAAAATGTGTGGTTAAAAATGAGTAGAAGAATGAGAATAAAAAAAATAATGTGGCTCAAATAGGGCCTAAGGATTGTGAGCTCTTCCAATTAATTATTCTTTAATCTAGAACAATCAAGCCATGATACTTAATTTAAGAGCAATCACGTCACTCGATTTGGGTTCCATCAATAAGCATGTCGACATTTCCAACAAAAGTTAAAGACATTTCAACGTATCAAACCATATACCAGGTCTGCTCTTCTAAAATTGCACTAGAGGTCACTAAACTATTACCATAATTTCAATTAGGTTGCTGAACTTCAATTTGGCGCAATTAGGCTACTATAATTTACCTTACGATCAATTATATCACTTGAGTTTGAGTTTTGTCAATGAAAGGTCAAGGATTAACTAATTTTAGAATATATGATTTAGTGGTTGAATCGATTTAGTTGAAAGATATTGCAATATTGCATCTTCTTCGATAAATGAGGGATTCATTTTCGCCCAACTATTTAGTTAATTATGTTTCCTAGTATCAACCTTCTATGATAAATCCATCATTTTATCGCTAAATAGATGGTACAATGCTGGTTAATACTAGGAGAAAAAGCCACGTTCACTATCAACCTCTAATAAAAAAAATATAAAATAATATTGGATTACTGCACTGTAATTTATGGGAGAGCAAAAAATTGAAAAGATTGAATAAGAATATCAAATAACTCAAATGTCTTGCATGAAAAAAAAAAACCTATGACTTGGATTATTGTCTATGATGTTCTAATGATCCATATTTCTCCGCAATGTCACATTGGTGTCACGATTGAGCAAATATCCATCTCCAATTGCATGGATTACGTATATGGAAGAAAGCCTACAGACGTTTCCTTTTCCTCCATTAAATAATGTAACTTGATTGCTCGTAAATTATAGTATAGTAGCGTGCACCAAATCAAAGTTTAGTTACCTAGTTGCATTTGGATGAAATTTAGTGTTTCGAGTATGGTGAAAGTTCAATGACCTCCAATGCAATTTAGATGAGTTGACTTGGATATTTGACAGACATGTTAGAAGGTTGTTAATTTTTGATGGGTTAACAGGCTCATTGACAGAACCCAATTAGAGTGACTTGATTTCTTGTAAATTAAAGTAAAGTGGCTCGATTATACCAAATTGAAGCTTAGTGAACTAGTTGAATGTATGGTAAAAGTTCAGCGACCTCTAGTGCCATTTACCCTTTAATTGAAATATCATTCGATAATGAAAAAGAAGGAATCACAAGAATATGCATACATATACAACTAAGAAGACCTATAGTTTCCGACAAGAAATAATGAGACATTCTACAAGTCTGGGATTTCGAGGTAGTGAAAAGGACATACTTTTACTCCTCAATTCCGAAGACCAGTGAAACGAGGCCACGTGACACGACACGTGGGCAGGTAGTCAACAAGAAAGTCAAAAGAAGACCCAGTAGGTCAAACACACAAAAGAAGTCAAAAGGCCGAGATCCTTACACAGCGTCCGAAGTTCTCACACTGCATGACTAGAAGTTGGGAGAGAAGTCGACGTCCTCCACTTAAGAGAACCATCTCGGAGAGAGGAGTTGACGTCCTCCACTTGAGAACCATCTCGGATCTCTCCAAGGCACTCAAGTTCATCTGAGGCTCACAAAACCGACACTGTTTCCTTGTAAAAGATTTGAAGATCTCTCTGAAATGATTGATATAACACATATAATAAAGTTGTCAGTATGTCAGCCCATGGCGGCTGATCCCTTATCAATGTATTAAATGTATGAATAGACCATGATGTGATGTCCCAATTAGGGAGATGAGGCCACGTGGTTCTGATCCAACGATCACCACGTCGGCCAAAGTGATATAAATAGAAAGAGAGACAAATAACAAAAGGGGAGGACACTTGAATTCAAAAAAGGAAAACGTATAAACATTTTATCTATCCTTCCACATATTCTTGTTTATGGTTAGATAAATTAGTTTTGGTTTCAACCCGACAATCGTTGCTAGCGCGATTGCTTTTGTTCCACCCGTCGGAGCTCGAACAATTTTATCTCTCGCCGCAAAACACCTCCCGCGTCCATTTCCTCCTTGCTATCGTCATCATTCCGATAGGAACGCGCCGAAATCGTGCTTGACTTGACGTGAGTGGGCCGGGCATCTGTTGATTCATTTTTTTGGGTCAACACATACCAGTCACTTTTTTTGCAATTATAAAGAGTCATGCCGTTGGCCAGGTTTCAGCGTGGTAGGTAGCAAAAAACACAACAATAATTCTTAGTGGTGTGGGGGCAAGAACATCTATGCCTTAAAGTGATGTAAATCAATGTATCCTTTCTTGATGTTCAAATCTATCTCACAAATTCAAATCATTAGTTCAGCTTTATATTGATGAAATTCTTGCAAAACAGGCATTGGTAGGTTGCTTTATGAGATGCATTTAATTGGTGCTGCTATGCATGCAACCATTTTTATGATAATGTGTGGATTGAGTTAAAAATGTCGGTAAGATCTTGAAAGGTTCTAAGAACGTCAATGACTATAATTGAGTCTAAATTAGAATAAGATTCTTAATCGTGTTTTAGGGTTCAAACTAGAATAGGGAACATTGATCAACGTTCCCATTTTGCTAACATAGTATTTAAATTCAAAAAAATTTCTACGTTTTAATTATACATTCTTTAAAAAATCACTATTAAGAAATCTATTTTATAAAAAATGTGACTTAAACAAACCCAAAATTTCAAAATTTTATCGAAATCATTTATACCATGCCATCTTATTATTTTTCTAATTATATATATTGAAAATGTGGCCAATAAGAATTGGCACAGCTACCCCCATTAAGTTTAGGGGCTACACTTAGCTTTCAAATTGAGTATGGGTACCTTAATATTCGCTATGGTACTTATATTCTTCTACTTTGCAGACGGAATGATGAATTTCATTTAACGTGAACTTGTACTATGTGTAGTATAGAATTTTGAGTAATGCTAAGCAGTCCAAAGGTGCTAAGTAACGACTTAGGTATCAATTAAGTGTTTTACTTGATTGAACATCGTAAAATAAGAGATATGTGTCCACTAGTATGTAACACGTACGTTGCATGTGATTTTGTGACAACATTGTAAAAATTATTTTGAAACGACAACATTATAAAATAAGATTACAACTTATTAGCTAGGTAATAATTTCAAAATTTTTTTTTTTCACTTATTTCTACTATATAAGATTACAATTTATAAATGGTGGGTTTGCGTATAAGTAAAAACCAAGATGCTACGTGCAAGCAACTGTTAGATGGAAAAATAGACGGGTTTCACCATAAGAACCAAGTGATTAGGTAGTCACGTTTTACTTGAACCTAACCGTGGTTCAAAATAACTTTTTTATAAAAAAAAATATTTTATTACTGAAATTGCTTGCGTACATGCAACTGATTAGATAAGACAGGACATATCTTTGAAAATTTTCATCGTATGACGGATATACGAAGTGTCCCAAATTTGGGATGAATCTTTAGTCTTTGACACTCTTCATCGTGTAACGTATAGAACGTGTGACAAATTTGAAATTTGAAAAATAACTTTTGTCATAAATTTGAGACGGAACTTTTATTCTCAATACCCTTCATTCTTCATAAAATGACGACTTCTCTTTCTCTTCGATAGGTATGGTTACTTCAGAAAAGCCCCATATCGAGTTAATTCCTTCTACACAAGTCATCTAGAGAAAAAGAATCTTTACATGGGATATAAATCATGTGTAGCCTCTTAAAATTTGGCTATTGGAGTAATTATTTACCCGCCTTGCTGTATTGTTTTTAGGTCACACAAAAGACAACCCAATTTATGTGTGGGGCCTCTTAATATGGCTATTGGAGCAATTATTCACCCGCCTTGCTGTACAATTTTTAGGTCACACAAACTACTAGCCCAATTCTTTGAATTGACAACTAATTATCTTTGCAATATATCTATATAGAAACGATCTATTAATCATAGTTACATGACACATTAATTTATTGATGACGAGTCTCGAGATTTGAATTAAATTTGTTATCACTATGTAGAATGATCCAACATTTGTTGAAGCATATTTGACTTAATCTTTTTTAAGAAAAATAGAGAAAAAGATAAATGGGTCCCGACGCAAAATATCATATGGACATGAAGAACCTATCTCGTAAGGAATTTACGAAGATAAATTCTTGAACCTAATCCTAAGAGATAAAGGAAATGATTAGCATTAGCCTCTCTTACTAGCCGTGCTTGTAAGAAAGACGGTCGTGTCATTCTATCTCTCACACATGCATCATCGGTGTAATTAGTGGTATATATTTTAAAAAAAAAAAAAAAAAAAATCACTTTTAGCTATACATTTTTGTCCTAAAATATCAAATTTAGGTTGTTTCAACGAAAAGGGGTGTCGAGAATTTTTTCAAGAAAAAAAATTTCATCGATTGAAGTGAAATTTCTTTTAGTATATATATAGACAATTTGAAGACTACCTGAATGACTAAAACTGTTAGCCGATGCGCAACATAAAAAATCAATGAAGAAGTCGAAACTCTTCACGCAGAAGACCACAAATACGAAGCTCCCTTCGGAAGAAGCCCTTAGTTCATCCGAAATTCATGAAGATGAAGTTGTCTCTTACAAGATCTGTAAACAATCTCATCTCCCGCGTTCACGTGTTTTTCTTCTCCCACCGGTCCTCCGGTCATAACGCGCCGAAACTTGCTTGAGTCGACGTGAGTAGATCCGACATCTGTTGTCCACGTTTGCGTTATGTTTTTCGGAATCAACAAATCTCATTAATTTGAAGGGATAAAATTGAACTGTTCTCACGTGCCAGCCGACCAAGAGGTTGTTGTGGCTTGCTCTACCGCATTAATCTCAACTACCTAGTCTTATTCACCTCTATATAAATACCATACCATACTCCCATCACTTTGTCACCCTAAAACAATTTGCTAACTAACTAAATCTTCTTTCTTTCTTTATAACTTAAACTTTGTTGAAAAATGATTACGGTCGAGGATGTTCGTCAAGCACAACGGGCCGAAGGGCCAGCCACAATCATGGCCATCGGCACTGCAACGCCACCGAATTGCGTCGACCAAAGCTCTTACCCGGATTACTATTTTCGTATCACTAATAGTGAACACAAGACCGATCTTAAAGAAAAATTCAAGCGCATGTGTAAGCTTGATTGCTACATACATGTTATTTTCTTCACCTTTTTAAGGAAAATTTTCAACTTGTGACGTTTTTTAAGATTTGATACAAATCCATGCTAGTTTCCATTTACAAAACACAAATGACAGTATATAATTATCCATGCATTTATATATGTAAATTTAGGCATTCACAAGGCATCATCATGCAAATGAAAGATACATGCTTTTACTGGTAGCTTATAAAATGTCCATTTCTAGGGTTTTCTCAAGCTATTTTCTGAATCTTATTCATTTATCAGATGCGAGATTGTGATTAAAAGTTGCTTTTCTGGACAATATCTTACTTATATAATGTCAAGAAAAGCAGCTATAAAGGGCTCTACCGTCGAGAAAACAGCTACAAATGCTGATTTTAGGACCAAACATGTATATTCATATCTTGAAGGAAATATATACTTTAGTAGGATTAAGAATCTCCGTCCCCTTCAGAGAATAATTAGTACAAAGTAAGTTCAAGACAAGCTCTAACTCTTTTGAAGTGTCACATCAAATTGTGCATTTATGTACGTACAATTAATTTGTATTACTTAAGTCTTCTACAGTGCTTTGTTTGGTAAAACTTTTTGCATGACAAAAAATTGATTAAATTTTATTTATCACCTCACATGAACTCGCAACTTTTATCAATACATAGATCATACATTTTATTAGACCCATTAACTTTTTACAATATCACACGGCCCCCCCCATAATACACAAAGATCCTGAAATAATTTAGTACTAATATATTTATACAATTTATTTTTACATTTTACTATGTTTCAGGTGATAAATCAATGATCAAGAAACGTTACATGTACTTGACAGAAGAAACCTTGAAGGAGAACCCAAATATGTGTGCATATATGGCTCCATCCCTTGATGCTAGGCAGGATATTGTGGTGGTCGAAGTGCCTAAACTAGGCAAAGAAGCTGCCCAGATGGCCATAAAGGAATGGGGTCAGCCCAAGTCGAAAATCACCCACCTCGTCTTCTGCACCACCAGTGGGGTCGACATGCCCGGCGCAGACTACCACCTGACTAAACTCCTCGGCCTTCGTCCCTCCGTCAAACGCTTCATGATGTACCAGCAGGTATTGAGCCTTGGAGTTACTTTTTAGAAAAGTCTATAGTGGCTCACGTGTGTATGTTAGAATAATGTTTTGATTGATGTGATAGGGTTGCTTTGCTGGTGGCACGGTCTTGCGCATGGCCAAGGACCTGGCAGAGAACAACAGAGGAGCCCGTGTTCTCGTGGTTTGCTCGGAGATTACTGCCGTCACGTTTCGAGGCCCGAGTGACACACACTTGGACAGCCTTGTGGGTCAGGCCCTATTCGGGGATGGCGCGGCTGCTGTTATAGTCGGTTCTGACCCAATGGTCGGGTTGGAGCGGCCACTTTTTCAGCTGGTTTCAACTGCTCAAACTATTCTCCCAGATAGTGATGGTGCAATCGATGGACATTTACGTGAAGTGGGATTAACATTTCATCTTCTAAAAGATGTTCCGGGTCTGATATCAAAGAATGTTGAGAAAAGTCTAAAAGAGGCATTTGATCCTCTAAATATATCTGATTGGAACTCAATTTTCTGGATTGCACATCCTGGCGGGCCTGCAATTTTAGACCAGGTGGAGTCAAAATTGGGCCTGAAACCTGAAAAAATGCATGCAACTAGGCGCGTTTTAAGTGAGTATGGTAACATGTCGAGTGCCTGTGTGCTATTTATTCTGGATGAAATGAGGAAATCCTCCGCCGAGGAGGGACTCAGCACCACCGGCGAAGGGCTGGATTGGGGCGTCCTATTCGGATTCGGGCCGGGCCTGACAGTTGAGACTGTGGTTCTGCATAGTTTGCCAATTTGACAGCCAATCCGTGTTATACATAATATGTAATGTATTGGGTTCGGGCTTGGGCTTTATGTTATATTGTGATTGTAAGTCTATGAATAAGAGATTTCTTATAATAGTTCTATTTCTCACATAATATATGTCTCAAACTTATATTTTTAATCTATGCATAGTTAGGAAAACTTTCCGATAACTTTTGCCTTTTATCATCTAGCCTTTGTCTGATCCCTATTATTTTCAAAATACATTTTTTCTCTATTTTTTTCAATCACATATTTTTCAATAAAATAATATTACACGCAAACTCAAAACTTTTCTTTATTTTTTAACGATACATCTCCATCAATCTACTATTCCAAATGAATTCTACACCAAAAATGGGACTCAAAACATGAATTTGTGATATCGGCTCTTATTATGATTTAGCTCGTTATTAGTGACTAAATTTATACATAGCTAGTTATTATTGAATAAGTGTATATCACTATGACTCACCAATAATGTCTCATGCAGAATTTTAATTTTTTTTTTTCCCTTATGTCTTAATTCAGAAGCTAAAAGAAAAGGCTAAAGGCACGGTAGCTAGGAAACATACGGGTTCGCTGGATTAAACTTGAGAAAATTAGAGGCAGATTATCTTACGCAGATTATCTTACGCACTGGGTCAGAGTATGGCGAACCAACTCGCCAACTCATCGCTCTTCTAGTTGAAGTATCGGGCCTCATTTTCATTAACTTGGTTACACCTTTGCTATAGCCAACAAGGGGAAAATCCGTCAACAAATTATGAACTTTGAACTCCATTATGGAGATTAAGGCTAAGGCAATAATCTCAACTGGAATTAAGATGACCTGTGACGAATAAAAGGAAAAATGGTAGACATTTTCATAGATCAAGCAAATCAAATATTTTTTTTTAAAGAAAAAAGATTAAAAAAAAAACCGAGTGGCTAGGAAAGATCC
Source organism: Fraxinus platypoda (assembly GCA_903798405.1). Classification (NCBI taxonomy): domain Eukaryota; kingdom Viridiplantae; phylum Streptophyta; class Magnoliopsida; order Lamiales; family Oleaceae; genus Fraxinus; species Fraxinus platypoda. Next base: position 3,091 of record CAIGRT010192942.1, on the reverse strand, counting down.
GGAGGTTCAATGGGAAATCGGAGAACACATAAAGAACTTGTGTTTATAATCTCATTCCAACCTTTTGATGATGTTTTCAATATCGTCATTAGTCATTTTCAGTAAAAAATCTTAATCATCAATGTTCTGAAGTACTTTTCAAATAACTCAAGAAAATATCCAACCTATTTTAATTTGATTCTTAAAGAGAGTGACCGGCGTTGAAACTAGAAATAGTATTTTTTTAAAAATAGAATATTTGATCCGTATCATAATAACAAATTATACGGTATCAAATAAAAATAATTGTAGTAACATTTATTCACCATGTTTACTCACAAAACATCATTCATCAATTGATCTATCGAATATAATCAATTGTACTAGAAGCGTGTTTTGAAAGTGTTTATAATTGATTTAAATTAGGTCGTGGATAAGTGAGTAATACTTATTAATCTTTCGAAAATTATTTAAACTCCAACTTGCTTTGTTAATCGTCCACCTTCCAAAAATCCTTGCACGGATGGAAACCCCGTCGTAACCTCATTGCTATACCTAGCGAACTTCAAAATTCCCAAAAAAGAAAACTAAAAGGCCAAAATCAATAAAATATCAAAACAGTATCCAAAAGCAAGGTACTTTTCAAGAAATAGACAGTAGCCATACCTAACCGTGGGGTATGGCCAAGCGACACCCATGTGCGAGCGAGACCGCACCAACGTGGCTACTATTATACCCATTCTATTCACCTAAACTTATGCCTTCTAAGATCCCACAATGTCAGTAACTCATTGTCCAAACAAAAAGACCAACAAAGTGCGAGTTGGTTTGGACACTTGCGTCATAAAAAAAATGACTGACAAACTGACTCATTAATTAATGCGAACTAACCGTAGAGCGTCTACATACCTTATCTCAACCTTAAGCCTCTGTTTGAAGGGAATTAAAATCAGATTTTTAGTAAATTTTGATAAGCCCCTGTTCGATATCAGATCAAAATGACGTGTTGCGTTATAGTGTGCCTTGAATTGATTTTTAATTTTTTTATAAATGACCTTGAGTTATATTAAGGTAGAAGCACTGTCTAATTGTTGGACCTCGTCAAGTTTAGGATTATTACGTGATTTGATTGGTAATCCCATGATAGAATTGGAAGAATAGTTGAAAAGGCAAGGTCAAAAACGCTTTTTTTTAATCTTCATTTTGCATGAGATAATGTTCAATATTTAAAAGTATGATTTTTATGACATATTCAGAAAAATTACCACATGGGTTTAAAGTTTGTAGATTGGTTAAACTTTGTCTATAAAATTTAGAAATACAGAATCGGAATTTGACAAGATGGTACAAGTTCTCCGAAAATGACGTGCACACACCCTTATCGGTTGATTATTTATGAATTGAAAAATATGAACGATCTAGGAAAAACATAATGGTTGTACAAAAGATTGCCACTAGTCATTGTTACATGTACTTTTCGACTCCATGTTACTATAGCAAGTGGACTTGAGTTTATTGGTACCTCATTTTTCCAATTGGTTCATGTCTGACGACTTGGAAGTGCATTAATGTCTTACACCTCAAACGTATCATTAATGTCAAGTGGAAGCGATTCAATGAAATGTCAAAATACATGTATGCAACCTAAATATCTAATATGCGACGAGTAAGTCTTCCCGGATGGCCACCAATCATTAGTTTTAACAGTTAATTGAGCATGTTCTGTTATGTCATTTTATAGGACCCAAATAGACTGCTTTGATTTCAATTAAATCGAAGTTAATTTGGTCCGATTGCTATAAATCGAAGTTCAATGACCTAATTGTATGTGGAGAAAAAGCTAGGTGACCTTCAATGCAACTAACCCTCACTTGTGAAGGAAGTTTATTCAACTAATTTGGATAGTAATTATGCACAATCACTCTGAGTAGCATTTTTGAACTTGATCAAGAGTGTTGTATACTTCACAATATGTATGTTGAACATTAGCATTTTCTAAAAAGCGACGCTTAGGCGTGAAGCGGCCAAAAAAGGCCTTTTTCACGCTCTTTTTTTTTTTTTTTTTTTATTTCATGATTTTTTAAAATTTTTGTTTTCGTGTCTAGGTGCGCTTTTTTTCTTTAATTATTAAATACTTTTTAGAAACTTGACCTCCACGCTTCACGTTTTTTAAAACACTGATTAGTAGAACATTTAGGTCCTCAACTTGCAATTTGCAACATTTAAGCATCTAACCATCTTTTTTCTCGTCTTCTTGCTTTTCTTGAGTTTATTTTACGGTCGCTAAAGTTCAAGCAAAATTTCAAATTATCATTAAAATATTTTTGTGGTAGGTAATGTTGTAATAATTGGTGTAAAATTGAGCCCAAAACCATTTTTTATTTTGGAGACAATATTTTGGTGCGGCTCAGGCATGAATCAAATCGCCATTCAAGAATCCCCACTTGAATCCAAGAGTATGAACAAAAAAAATGACAATACCATTCAATATGCATTTGTCAGTAATTTATTCTGCAAAAAATTTCCTTTGCTGTAAAATTGTTTTCATGTAGAACAAATCTTTCATTGTATTCCAAATCTCAGTGAGTGACGAGTTTTTATGTTTACTCTATTTTATTTTTTTCATTAATAAAACAAGCCACTCATAAGGTTTAATTAATAGAAAATAAAAAGTACATTCACTAAAAAAAGAGGTTCAAGATGTCTTTACGATCTGCAACCTCTCTAGGTAGAACTTGTTAAGTACAATACGCTGGACTTGATAACTCTAGATAGGAAAAATGACAAATTATATTGTGTGTCTTCCTTTTTTAGTTATTTGAGTCTTGATCGGTCTCGTGTTTGGACATGCTCCTTATGTTTTGGATAGTTTCAAAGGAAAATGAAGCACCCTCTTCAGTTGCACGGTCGACAATCACAACCTAAACATTTTGTTAATGGCCTTTTACACATAATAGTGCTCTAGACAACCCTCGCTACACATCTCACAAACAATAACACAAAAATGTTTGGCAAAATTATTATGAATGACTAGATTTCAGTAATTTAAGAAGTAGATTGTAATCATTGTAAGAATAGAGGTTATAAAAGGGTGGGGGGGGGGGGGGGGGGG